>OZ005652.1:114786567-114911567 GCA_963930645.1 Salticus scenicus | reverse complement strand
CGTTTTATCAAATGTCTAAAAAAAAAAAAAAAAAAAAGAAAAAATGAGCAGAATTCCTTTGAAATTTTGGGAGAATAATGAAGCTGTTATACCTCATATAATCCAGCAGATGAGTTGTCTTCAAAAGGAAAAGGAATTCAGTAAGAAATTAAAACGTTAATTGCCATGTCAGTCATGTGTGCCTGACGCTAAGAAGTTCTACATGAGCCATGTCAGACGTACGCGATTTGGTAGAAGGCCACGTCAATCACAGATGTCCGACGCAAACGATACATTTGCATAAACAAGTAATACTTGTTGTATGTTGTTTGGATGCGTCAGACATATAAAACTGACACGGCTTGTCGAGAAAAAAAGTTTTTATATAGGGCCATGTCAGTCATATATGTGTGACATAAAAAATAGTGTTTTTCCGAGAATTTTGGCAAAAAAAAAAAAAAAAAAAAAAAACATTAAGTGGTACATTAAGTTTCCTTGATACATTTTTAACTAAATTATCTAATAAAGTTACCATGGCCCATGTAAACATTTTTTCTGATATTATCGTGGCGATTAACGTGTTAAGCAAATAACAAAACCCAGTAAGGGATAACCCAGTAAAAAGGTGGGCTTAAAATGCGTTTAGGATGTAGCATGTGATTATGAAGATTTCTTTAAATATCTGAATATTTCATTTATGATTCTACTCCACATATTCATTGAGATCGAATGATTTCTTCAAAAAGTTTTTTTTTTTTTTTTTTTTTTTAAAAAGGCCACTTTCTGTATTCTAACACGTTGGGTATTGAACCCAGTGCAAAGTTATTTTTAGAAAACTTGGCATACTAAATCACACACAGCATACTTTAATCAGAATGCAAAAAGGCTAAGTATCTTACAAAATATGAGCAATTTTACTAAATATTTTTTAACTACGCTTTTGCTAGTTTTTAAATCATTTTATCTGCATAATGTAATAGCCAATAGTACAGAGCTTCTTACAGGAAAACTCCAAACAAATAACGTGTAAAAAAAAAAAAAAAAAAAAAAAAAAAAAATGAGAGATAGAATGAACAGAATTTAAATTTAACTTAAAATTTAACTTAAAATTTAACTGGTAAAAGAAACAAAAGGCTCAGGTAGGATAATGGCCTAGAATTTGTAATTAAAAAAATCAATATTTATCTTATTAAGTCTGTATATCCCTTGAAAAAACTGTTCCTTATAGTTGTGAATCCAATATTAAGGCGGAAAGAGTGAACCGTGTTTTATTATAAAGAACTAGGACCATATTATATGAAAGTAAATTACCATAATATTTTTGAGCGGAAGGTTTAAACTTTAGCACACAAGTTACTAATATAACACGGCGTAAAGGAAAAGAAAAACTAGTATGTTGTGGCCAACACAAGACTTTCTTCTATATTTTCCTAAATTATCACAGATTTATAGTTCAACCATTCGTTTTAAAGGTATTGACAGGATCTTTCGAATGATACCCATCTTTAAAATTCCCCCCCCAGGGGGAAGCGATGCCTCCACATGCACAGAAATGTTTTCCTAGTTAACTATTACTATTATCAATAACTCATATTAATTTTACAATCACAAGTTTAAAATAACTCTTATTATGCACATTTATACGAAAATTTGTCCTATACTGCCATGCTAAAAATTTAGAAAACATGAGATCACAGCACCACCTGTTGAGCGATTGATCCCCAAATGTAATCAGCACCAGTTTATGTCGGGGACCAACTAAATACCAAGTTTGGTTAAATTTTGTAAAAAAAAAAAATTATAAATAAATAAATAAATAAATAAATACGATTTTTTTTTTTTGTTAAAAGTAAAAACAAATCGATAATTTTGTTTTAAATTATCACAGATTTATGGTTCAACCATTCGTTTTAAAGGTATTGACGAGACCTTTTGAAAGATACCCATCTCGAAACTTTGCACCCGGAGGGGGGGGCGATGCCCCAACATGCACAAAATTTTTTCCTAGTTAACTACTACTATTATCAATAATTCATATTAATTTCACAATCACAAGTTTAAAATAACTCTCATTATGCCCATTTATACGGAATTTTGTCCAATGCTGCCATGTTAAAAATTTGCATAAAATGCGATCACAGCGCCACCTGTTGAGCTATTGATCCCCAAATCTAATCAGCAATAGTTCATGTCAGGGTGCAACTAAATACCAAGTTTGGTTAAATTCCATTCATTCGTTCGTGAGATACAGCGTCCACAAAAAAATGATACAGACAGACATTTTCTAAAAACTATTAATTCGTAATCTAGACATCCCAAAACATGTAAATCCATCAAAAAACGGAGGTCGAAAATTTTCGCGAATCCAATATTTTCTCTATATTACATATAGAAGAAAGTAAAAATTACAGGTAAAAGCCTAAATTGAATTACTTAAGAGAGTTTGAATGCGTAGCATATGTCCCTATTCCTAAAATATTAAAAAATAAATTTGAAATCCCAGGAAAGAGAGGAATTTTTTCTAGGTTACAGCCGTCAACGTAGAGTAGTCATCAACATAATTAATCTACAATAAGCATCGTTAATTACTATTCAAATATTTATTGGACATCTGAAAACTACAAAGAATATTTTTTAATATATAGTACCAATAATAAACTGTGAAAGAACATTTTACGACGAAACATTCTTTAGACTTTACGTACATATTTTATATTTCAATTTACTTTATTTTAATAATAATAAAAAAAAAATTACATTTCCGATGTTACATATTTACATTAATTGGTATGGAAATAAATTTAAACTTCATTCATTTCCCTAAAAATAATTTTTATTTATTAGTTTGATTTTTTAAAGAGTGTAAAAAAAAAAAAAAAAAAAATGTATATTTTATATAAAAAAAAATATATTTTAACACTAAAGTAACAATTAATAATTAATATTTGACAAGTAAAAATAAACTTATATATATGCACTGTGATGTAGAGTTATTTCTCAGTTTGTATTTTCGAGGATTAAAAATTATATGTATTTTTTTTCGTTCAATAATATGACAGTCCGTTAAGAAATTATAAGACCACTTTAATTTTGTAAATTATAAGAAAAATAAAGATTCTAATCATAATTTAAATACATAAAATAACATAGTGCTCTATATTGTTTTATAATTAGTTTGCAATAACTTGGTATAATGCAATAAATGTTTAATTATAAGATTAATTAATCATATATTAAAAATAAGTTAAAAATAACCTGTTAAGAAAATATAAGACTACTTGTCAAAAAACAAAATTGTATAAAAAATTAATATGATATTGGTCCTCCATTTTTCCTGATGACTTCAAACACTCTGTTTTTCATTGAAGTAACCAGGTGATTAAGTTCAGTTATAGAAATATTGTACCATTCTTTTACAATGGCTACTTCCAGTTCATTGGCAGATGAAAATTGTTCATTATTAGCATAAACTTTGCGAGATAATATACCCCGTAGATTATCCATGGGGTTCAAGTCTGGACTTCGACTTGGCCATGGCAAAACATTATTTCTTTTTCTTTTTTAAACCACTCCTGTGTGGATTTAGATGTATGACAAGCAGCATTGTCCTGTAGAAATATCCAGTTAGCACTACCTAATAAAGGTCCAAACGGTATAATATGATCATATTCCATAGACTGATATTGTGTAGAGTTCATATGACCCGAAATCCGCTGTAAATCACGCAACCCCTCATAACTGAAAGCTCCCCAAATCATTACTGATCCTCCACCCATTTGTCGACTGAAGCATTATTTTGGTTCCTTCCTCAAGTCATGCCAATAGTGTTCGAAACAATCGGGACCATCAAGGTTAAATTTCTTTTCATCAAAAAATATAATTTGTTCCCACTCATCATTGCATGACATGAGATTTTTAGACCATTTTAATCTTTCTTCTCGATGCCATTTCAATAACTTAGAGTTTTTCTTCAATTTCATAAATTTCGTATTAATATTTAATTTAAGACTTTTCCAGACTGCTACATGTGAAATTTTCTTCCTGAAACGTTTCTAAATTTCACGAGTTGAAAGGCCTTTTTTAGTTGACAGTCGAAAAATTTGTCTATCATCACGTGCTGTCAAAATATTTTTTCCACCAGAACTTTTTATTTTGTTTGAATAATCTTTTCTAATTATGGCATTATGAATGGCAGTTTTAGAACGGTTCATTAACATTGCAATATATCTTTCAGATTTACCAGAACCTTTATAAAATAAAATTTTTCTCACTTCGCACTCCGATAATTCTTTACCTCGAGGCATCGTCAAATTAATCGTATATAACACAATGAAAACCTATGCCTTTGCTTCTTAGGTGCTTCTTTTACGAAATACTAACACATGCGCTTTATATTGAGTCTGACGTCATCTATAATATGCTAATTTTCTCAGGTGGTCTTATAATTTCTTAACAGTCACAGTCTTTAAATTTTAGAAAAATGAATATGTTTTAAGAAATTTAATTTAATTTTAAAAGTTGGAATTAGTATAGTATGCGTTTCCATATCAATTTTAAATACGCAACTAAAAATTTGCATATTATGCTCTCTTCTTCAGAAATGCACCAATACGCTTGTGGTCTTATAATTTCTTAACGCACTGTATTAACTGTCTTGGATACATGGACTAATTTTTGCTGTTTGTTGAACATAAAATACATATTTATCGCAGTAGAATTTATGCTAATAAAATGATAAAAAGTAGTTCAGTTCAGCTAGAACTACGTCCTATTTTAAGGTAACAACTGGATATCGAGAAAAAAAAATTATTTTGGGATTATTCACTCATGATAGCCTTTTTTTTTATATCGATAAAATGTATGAAGTGTTTCTCAGAATGGCCAGGAAGCATGTACCATAGCATATAGTAATCAGAAGTTGGGAAGACTGATGAATATTGCGCATGTGGCAAGTTTTTTCAAGGTTTCCTTCACTGAACTTGCAGTTAACGGCCCTCTTCACTTACCGTCGCCGGAAGCCCGGAAATTTTCTTTACAAATAACTTATTAACCAATACATATTTTAAAATTCTGTTTTTGCATTCAGAAAATTCTCAACTGTTAAATTGACGGACCTTTTTTAAAAATGTATTTTTTTAATTTTTAATATTTTATTTTGAAATTGCAAAATGAAAAAAAATCACGCGTTGAAAATTCGTATTTTGCAGCTTCCAAATAATATATATATATATTAAATATATTATATAGAATTAAATTAAAATTTTAATTATAAATATATAATTAAATATTTATAATTAAAGTTTTAAGGGCAATTTAACACCTGGGAATTTTCAGAATGTGAAAACAGAATTTTAAAATGTGTATTAGTTAAGAGGTTATTTTTAAAGAAAAAATTCCCATAGAATAACATTAGCTTCGGTTTCCGGCGGCAGTGATTGAAGAGGGCCTTTAGGCAATGTGTTCTGATTATATTGGAATCTTTTTTTTTTTTTTTTTCAGGACTGAGGGCCTATTAGTCTCAGACAGCGATTTTTGCGTTGTCGTTTTCGATAGTTGGACATTTGTCGAAATCATTTTTCGATAGTTGGACATTTACCGAAATCTAAAATTTATCGAAAATATAATTGAATAATTTGGAAGCGATGTTATAATTGGGAAGAAAAAAAAAGAAAACTAATAGTCCTCCGTCCTTAACTAAATTCTGCTTTTGCCAGAATTTCATCAAAATCTTTTCAAAATGACATTGACATGAGTCCCCCCAAGGCACAACTATGACATGAGTCTCCCCCCCAAGGCACAACTATGACATGAGTCCCCCCCAAGGCACAACTTTGACATGAGTCCCCCCCAAGGCTCATGAGTCCCCCAAAAGGCACAACTTTGCCATGAGTTCCCCCCAAGGCACATGAGTCCCCCAAAAGGCACAACTTTGACATGAGTCCCCCCAACGCACAACTTTGACATGAGTCCCCCAGACCCAACTTTGACATGAGTCCCCCCAAGGCACAACTTTGACATGAGTCCCCCAGACCCAACTTTGAAATGAGTCCCCCCAAGGCACAACTTTGACATGAGTCCCCCAAGGCACAACTTTGACATGAGTCCCCCCAAGGCACAACTTTGACATGAGTCCCCCCCCCAAGGCACAACTTTCACATGAGTCCCCACAAGGCACAACTTTGACATGAGTCCCCCCCAGGCCCAACTTTGACATGAGTCCCCCCATGCACAAGCAACAATTTTATGCTATAAAACACTAATACTGTCCGAAAACTTCATAAAAGTGAGGAAGGTTAAGTTTATAATTTTTAATTATTATTATTATTTTTTTTTTTAGTTTATACTTCGGCTGTCATTGTCAAGCATTCTGCAAAGTTTCTTCTAAAATATTTTCCTGTGTTATAATTTTATTTAATTGATTTCATTAAACAGTTTTGAAACGATCCAGTTCTATTTATTTTTAAAATGCCTACGGACTTTTCGGGCACCATGCATATGCACCAGAAGCACTAGGATATATTTTACAGAAAACATATATAAACAAAAATAGGAACGAGTATGTTTTGTTCCTGTATAATTATTTGGAAAACTTTAACATAATTTCACTAGAAATTTACAATACACGACAAATTTCACGTACATACCACAGTGTGAAAGAATATAAAAATAAAGAAAAGTCATTGCCTAAATTGGAAGTAAATATAATTTTTCCTAATTGTAACCATATTGAAACTGATTAAATTTATTAAAGATTTATTACAAATTATATGTAAATATAATTATATACATATAATAAAATCGATTTGCAACTACATCATTATTTTTTTTTCCCCATTTAATTTTATTAGTTAACGCTTCCTGCGTTCAGCTATCACCTTCTGATCTGGTTACAGTAGCTCATGGTGCTCCACAACGATTTATTCGCGTCAATTGCACAGACTAATCTTCTCCATCAGTAACCTGTTTTTTGTTGATTGTGATAGATTGATTTCTTCATTTGATTTCGTTGATAGGATTTCTTGTGCGTCGGATAGTTGTTAAGAAACCACATTTCATCGACAGTCAAAAGTCATGCAAAAATTAATTTTAGCAATATATTTATAGTTCTTATGTGCAGGATCAAACAAAACTTGATATGTGAGAGGGTTATTATAAATCATTATGTTTATTTTATTTGGATTCATATATACCGATACGTGACGCTGTTATGACACGATTTTCACGGTGATGCGGAAGCTATATCTCAAATTCCATTTATATAATTGCACAAAATTTGGTATATGAGAAGGGCATTGTGTAATATTATACAGATTAAATTTAGGTGCGAACCATTCGACAAATGGCGCTGCTGTGCTGCAAATTATGCCATGAATAAGAAGTCTACATCTTAACAACAGTAGCATATATATGTATCAAGCTCGTTATCTCTTTCCGACCCAGGCTGTACAATTGCGCGGGATAGACATCCACGACATCCACTTACATTTTTTGCATCTGGAACAGTCCTATGTAATAAAATCAATAAATGAATGATCAATCTAATTAGCAGAATGTATAAAGCACAATTTTCAATCAACAAATATCGGTTATAGTCCATATTGTTTCTTTCAGTTTGCAAAAACAGAGGAATGTACCGTTTTAAAGGGGAAATGTTTCGGGTCGGAAAGGGATATGTGAGGTACAAAATTATAAAAAATGATTGCTATCTTGAATTTAGCATATTTCGAATGACGGGTGGCGCAGATAATACTTACCTTCTTTATGTGACTTACCATTTGGCTACGATTTAGCATCTGTTGATCAAAACTACCTCAAACTCCATATATCAAATTTTTATTGTAAAAAGCTATGATTAAACTTTGTGCATATATTCAACGGTAGATTGGGATGTTATACATAATAATACAGAATAAAGTTTTGTGATGGCTACAACAGGATAGATTATTTGCGGTTCTGCTAATAGGTACCCGACTTATTTTACATGACGATATAGCTTAAAATTTCTCAGTATGCAACCAAAATGTATAATAAACTAGTTGGCATAGGTGAACTCTGCTCAGTTCCCCATCATATATATGTTCTCATAAATTTCTAGTGCGAGACATATTATAACCATGTTAAAAGAAATGACTTTGACCAAAGCTTGGTACAGTGACAGAACGAAATCGGCTATCCACCGTTCTCGGCTAATAGGCTATCTACCGTTCACTTCGATATATTAATCTCATTCTAATCTATTAATTTATTTTATCAGGGTCAATTCCGTTGTTTAGTTTTCATGCTACTGTTTCCAATGCAATAATGCTCAAAATTCATATTTATATGAAAAATTTACAATTTTGATATGTTGATAAAATCGTAAATTACGAATAATTTACGAAATTTTCCTATTAGAATATTTGTTCAAACCACGTTCAAACAAATATCATAAATGTAATTTTGAAGTTGTCTAATGTATTTATGATCCTCAAAATGGAAATTTATGCTCAATTTTGCTTTATTCTGACATGTTAAGTAAATCGTAAATTCCAAATAACTTACGAATTTTTTAAAATGGAAAAACCATAGTCTATAATATTCATGCCAGTATCCTAAATAATATTTCGAAAGTGGTTTGACATCTTTATGATGAAAATATCCCTCAAAATTGACGTTTATGTGAAATTTTGCCCTTTACTGCCATGTTAAGAAATTCGTAAATTTCCAATAACTCACGAAATTTTTATATTGGAAAATTCATAGTCATTAATATTCATGCCAGTGTCCTAAATAATATTTCAAAAGTAGTCTGACATCTTTACCATGAAAATATCGCTCAAAACTGACGTTTATGTGAAATTTTACCCTATACTGCCATGTTAAGAAATTCGTAAATTTCCAATAACTTGCGAAAATTTCAAAGTAGCATATTTATAGTTACTGATGTTCATTCCGGCATCAAAACTGATATTTTAAAACTGGTCTGACATTTTTACAGTAAAAAGTTTTCATTTAATGCACGTTTAAGTGAATTTTTGTCCTATTCTCCCATGTTAAGAAAATCGTAAATTTCTAATAACTTGCGAAGTTTTTTAATTCGAATGTTCCAAATAAATAGGGTTCTTGCCAGTATCGAAAGTAATATTTTAAAACTGATCTGACCTCTCTGCGATCATTTGTTCGGGAGATATCGTGTAAACAGTCTAACAAACTAACGGACTAACACACTAACGGACTGACCCACTAACACACTAACACACTAGCAGACACCCTACAGACAGACACCATAGAAATTTTGTCATTTTCGGATTCCTCACACCTGAAAACGTGTAGAAAAGTCAAAAAACCGAGGTCGAAAATTTTCACGATTACCTAAGTTCCCCATACCTATAGTATGATGGGGAACTAATAATTATGAATAAAATATGTAATTCATTACCCATAATTATTTTACTTGACATTCAAAATTACATAAAATAATTAATATATTCACTATATGTTCCAACTGTATGCTACGCACAAACAGGCAAACATTTGATGGGCATTATATTCAATATATATTCTACACGGCTATTTTCGTGTTAACCCTGTTCTATGTATGACTTCAATAAATACAGAATTATTATGTGATTGACATATGCTTAAATAATCTGAAGGGATCATTAAAATATAAATATAATAACTATATGTTACATATACAATTAAATGCCAATCAGTGATGCATGTAATCAAAGCAGCCCAAAAAGTTAGTTTTGGAAGGAAAGAAATCCTGTTTCCATAGATAAATAAAAAGAATATTTTATTTGACATAATGTTTAACTATGAACAATATTTTGTATGAACATCAAAATCTCCTTCAAAATATCAAATAAATAATCGCATCCCATTTGCGTGTTAATCAGTTCTCTATGTATTATAATATCAACTTAGAAATGCGGTATATCTGACATAATATTGCTATACATATCAGATGGATTTGAAAAATCTAAATAAAAACGCACCGTAGACTAAAAAACAAAAAAAATTCTTCTCAAAAATATATTCGTTCATTTCAAAAGAAAATTTCAATAGTAGGGGAGAGTGGGGCAGGTTTTAACAGTTTTTGGAAAATTAAGTATATTTTAAAAAAAGGTATTTACGTTTAACTGTTTCTAATTGCTGTTTTCTATAGCATACATATTCATAAAAAAAAAAAAAAAAAAAAAAAAAAAAAACTTTCGTTAATTTTGCTAATTTTAGCACAAAAAAATATTTGCCTCTTACAATTTGCCTCTTACAATTTGCCCCGTGTTTAGGACAAATTATAACACATGTGGGGCAAATTGTTACGGATACAAAGGGAAACCTACCAATAAAAACGGCAATATTTCAAAATGCTTTTGGTCATCAATCACTTATTAATTTATTTAAAAAAGGCAATTAATAACTAATATTAAATTATAACCTTCTTGGTACAGCAACAATGAATTATATCAAATGGATTATAGTAAAATAAAGATAAATTTAGAGATAAAATCAACATAGATCTTACATCGATCTTAGTCAGAATTGAAATTAATTCAAGATAATGATATTTTGTTCCCTCTCATGACTTTAATGTGTGCTCCCACTTTGCAAATTAAGCATTATACCATTTCTTCTCCCACAGACAGGGTTTAGCAGAACTCGAATTCTCCCCCCTTTTGTCAGGACACTGTCATTAATGAGAAATTTCGGCTTCTTTTTCTATCACTATTTTTATGCAATATTCTCTAATTGATGATTAAATCATGATTGTAATTCGGGATTAAATAATCACGGCACTGTAATATAAAACACACACAAAATATTTCTGTATAAACATAGTAGTGGTAAAGTAGCCAAAAGTATTTCATTTCAGAAAGCTTTCTGAAAATGGGCGGAGACTTCGAGATCTTGCTCTACGCATCTCCACAAGCCGCTCCTCTGACATGTTACAACTTGCTCCATCATATGATTTTGGATGTTTTGTTTATTTATAAAAATGTATAACGATTTATATAAAAAAAATAAACATGCATTTTATAACTTAACACACAGACTAATAAATAGCTATAAGCATTTCTTTAAATTATAAATTAACACACCTTTAATCAAAATTTACGAAATATATATATATATAATATATTTCCACTAGCTAGCTAAAATGAAGCACGTGTACAGCACCTCTCATTAACCATTGTTGAGGAGCATTGATTGTGCTTACACTATAAAGCGCGTCATAAGGATTATGTGTATAAAAATATTTAATCACAAATGTTACAAACTATTTCGTAAAATTACGTGTTACTTCTCACCCCTGTGACAACAAGTCCCACGCTCCCCTACAGCTATGCTAATAAAAGTTCGCACGTGACTAAAAATATTTAGCTCAAGTAAACAGTATGAAAAAGATGCATATTGCTATACTTCAATTCATGTTTTTTGTATTTAATTATTATTATTATTATTATACGAGTATATATATATACATTGCATAAGTATACATATGCCATGCACAATCTACCTTTGAGTTTTCAGACGATTCCTAGTTCAGACAATCAGATATATAGAAAAATCTATAGGAATTATCTTAAAACTTTGAGAATATAAAAAATACGTTATACCTCACATACCGGATGCCCCATAAATATGTAGGGATTTTAGAAATTCATAAAAATTGAAAGAATTGGTAGAATTGAAAGTGGTTTGTAAAAAAGTTATTCTTATAACTTAAAAAAAAAAAAAAATGTTAAAAAAGTTTTAAAAAAAGTAAAAAAAAATAGTTCTTAAAAAAAAAAAAAAAAAAAAAAAAAAATGGAAATGAAATAAAAAAATAAATAAATCTTTCGACGATAGAGGGCACTATACGAATGCGTGACGAAATATATTCAAATCAGAGTCCTACAAATTAAACGATTTTACGATTAGCACAGCTTATTTCGTATTTTGTCCAATACTTGCGCGTATATGATGTTTTAATTGCGATGCTGAGTTGGTGGATAAAGCATTATTGATGAAGATGTTTTAAATCAGGTAAGAACCGTCGACTGAAGTTGTAGTTAGCTATGGTGTAACCAGATTTTAACTCACTCGCAAACTATAGTTTATGATGATATCGCTTAGATTAGGTATTATATACCTCTAAGCATTTGTATTCAAATAATTATAGTTTTTCACAGAAATGTGTGATTTGCTTACATACACCACCGTCTATTGACGACTGTTAGTTTTTTTTTTTTTTTTTTTTTTTTTTTACAGACCGCGTTCAATTCTACCGTATCCTTCAATGCTTATGAATTTTTAAAATGTCTCTAGACTTCTAGGGCATCCGGTATTTCCTCAAAAGTTTTGTCCCGCATAGGATTTACTTACATTTTTATTTTGATTCAATTAATGCCCAATATTAATGCAGTGTTCTCTTAATAGAAATATATATTTATACCCCCTCTCCCACCTATCATCTTCATTTTTTTTTTTTTTTTTTTTTTTTTTTTGACAGTAACTAAAATTGCGTTCGTAGTGTCACTCATAATTTTATGATTTTACGCAATATTTCTGTAGGATTTACGTATATGTTGTTCAATACCTTAGTATATTAAACTACGCAAGTAAAAAAAAAAAATAAGATAACGATTGCGCATTCGTAGTTATTAGTAAAAATTCTCATATTTCTTAAGATACTTTACATTTTGGCATTCTGATCGTAGTATGATACGTCTAAAGTAGTACGCCAGATTTCTTAAAAATGTCTCTGCATGGGGTTGAATATCCTACGTGTTATAATTAAATATGTGGTTATATATAATAAACGTGTTATGTATAATATTCTTAAAAACTGTTATACCTCCATGAACACATGTGTTAGCCTAATGAAAACTTATACACATTATTCAAAGATTCTTTCTAATCCCATGCTTCAGCCAAAATGAATTTAAAGCATTATTTTTTACAGAGTAATGCAAAATGTTTTGCAATTTTTAATTTTTTACTTGTGCCTTCTTCCTGCCAGAGGTGTAAAACATTTGATTAAATATATGAGGTATAACATGTTCTTTACACTCCCAAAGTTTCAAGATATTTCATACAGATTTTTCTAGATATTTGTCAAAACGTCTAAATTTGAAAGTGTCGAAATAATTATCAATAGAGATGTATAGCATGTACATAAAAATAAATCTATTATTCCATATTTTTTTTAATCATTTATGAAAATATTTACTTTTCTTTTTCTTTCTTTAAGTGAATTATACTGAAGAACTGTATTAATTTTAACAGCCACCTAACATAAAATTTCACTTGTCTAATTTAAATTTCTTTTTCGCGAAAACGCCACAAATAAATTTAATTGGAAAACTGTTATACATAACCATATTCTGTATATACTACTATAACCAATATTTAAAAAAAAATATGCGTATTGTGTGCAAGCGATTATGAAAATTCATGAATTGTTAATGTTCGAGAATTATTCTCTTTGATATTATGATGTTTTTTTTTTTAATCAGTTATTCTCTGTTCATTTTTTTTTCTTATTACATGACGAAAAAATTAACAACCTTTATTTAAAACGTTGATCCCCCGCTTATTCTCGCATAAAATCATTCAAAAAAAAAAAAAAAAAAAAAAGAAGGAAAAGAAAGAAAGAAAAAGAAAAAGAAAAAAAAATCACATGTCATAATTCTTCGTCCTGGTTTTTTGATAAAGTCAACCTCAAACACGATTTACTTCATTGTCTTTTAATTATATCATTCGATGAGCAAAGTCACTCTACCTCTGAATAGCGGAATGAAAAAAAATTCGATCGAAAAAGTGAATATTGATGTATATATATATATATATATATTTAATTATTTATTTATTTATTTTTTTTTTTTTTGAAAATCCAGAATAGGGTGGATGGTATAATGTAAATTATCTAAATTAATGCAATTAAAAATACCCAGGTGAATATTATAAAATGTATGAAGACGTATATTATTATTAAAGAACATCATTCTTTCCGTTCCAAAAACAAAACTTAAATGTTTATATATATATATATATAATTTAAACTTAAAATTTATATTTCTTAGATTCTTACGTTTTTCTTACGTTTATAATGTAGCAAGAAAATCCGTCTTCTTTAAATTTAAAATTTCTTTTAATTTAATTTTGTTTGGGAATTCCGGTGGCAGTGTAATTTAAATGATCCAAAATACCATGTTACGCAAATGATTATAAAAATATATATATATATATATAAATATTACAAAACAATGTATTACAAATCAAGAAAATATTACATTTATTACAAACTGTCAAATTCAGTCGTATGACTTTTTTTTTTTTTTTTTTTTTTTTTTTTTTTCCAACTGATGATTAAAATAATAATAATAAAAATAATAATGCTCAGATATCTTCAATTACGCATTAAAAAATGCACAGTTAAAAAATTCAAGATTTAGTGCTATTTAGAATTCGTATTTTATATTTTATATTTTTAGAATTCGTATATTAGCATTTGGAAATTGCACATTTCTTGTAAATGAGGTCTTTTTATTTCTAAAATTACTTTTTATCTTTTAAAACACTCTATATCAAGACTCTACTCCCCCTAATAACGCAAAGAAATCAGTCCATCGAGATGTAAATTGCTGTGCGACAGGCATATACTTACATAGACAAAAATAAATAAATAAAAAAATTATAATACATTTATAAAATACTTCTTTTTTGCATGAAGCTTAAGTATATTGTTTTAATTTTCAAGAGAACCGATTCTTTTTAAGTATGATGCTAGATTTAGTTTAGGTAAATACGGTTCTCTAACATATAATATAGTGAGCATATCTAAATTAATTGTATACACTAAAACATAAAAAAGTATGCAGTGATCATAATTAATGTATTGAATGAAGTGTTATATAATATTTTTAAACACACAATATCTATATCTATATCTATATATATATATATATATATATATATAATAAACATTTAAATTTAATTTAATTAGTGACTTTAATTGAAAAAAAGGGGGAAATGTTGTGTTTCTGATAATTTTATTTTTCGTGCACATTTATAATTATTGTTATATTACCAATAGTAAAATTAGTTCCCTAATGCATGATGTAACGTATTTCATAACTTTCTATGAATTAAACATCAAAGTATATAAATAATTGCCATTATTTAAAAATGCATGTGCATAATTAATGTAGACTATCACCAAGGCATTTGATCTTTGTAAATGCATAAGTAAATACAATTCGATCCACAAAGTAGCTGGATTGAATGAGCATTATATGGTTCTCCTTTTAAGTTTGTATTGCTTCCTGCATCAATCATAAATTTTGAAGGGTATTTCCCGAATTTCGTTTGCAGATGTTACCAGAGTTAATCTATATATTAATTTGAAACATGTTTTTGTCTGTCTCCACTATATTGAGAGAACTAATTGGTGTGAAAATTTGGTTGAGGTGTCTAAAGAAAGGTCTTGGTCTGTAGATGTGCTATGAGAAGAGAAAAATAAAAAAAAAGTCGAAAGGTTTCCCCCCGGGTTAAAAACACGTTTACGAGCTTAACTAAGCTTCAAATTACTTCATGGTGAAGAAATTGTACATATGGGGACTAGAGTAGAATACTAAAAAATCACTTTCTGCGAATTTAGAATTTTCGATTTTAAAGGGCGGGGGGAGGGGGAAATTAGATTTGGAGGGGGGGGGAAGGGAGGAAATTAGTTTGAGAATGAAATCCGTTCTAGACCCACGCATGTAGAACCTCATTTTAAAGGTCTTGAAATTTCATGTCGACTGGGGATGTTTGCATACAATATAGTGCGACCCCTGGGGGTGAAAAATGGAACTATGTGATTTCGCTGCAGACCCTATCAGGTTACATCTTATTTTAAAGGTCTTGGTATTTCCTGACCGTTGGTGATGTTCGTACAGAACACACTGCGCCCCCCTGGCGTTGGAAAGTGCAACTAAAGGATTTTGCAGCTGACACCACCATGTGACACCTTATTTAAAAGGTCTTGGAAATCCAAGGCGATTGGTGATAGAGGTCTTGAAATTTCATGTTGATTGGGGATGTTTGTATACAATATAGTGCGCCACCTGGTGGTGAAAAATGGAACTAGGTGATTTTGTAGTAGACCCTATCATGTTATATATTATTTTAAAGGTCTTGGTATTTCCTGACCGTTGGTGATGTTCGTACAGAACACACTGCGCCCCCTGGCGGTGGAAAGTGCAACTAAATTATTTTACAGTTGACACCACCATGTGACACCTTATTTGAAAGGTCTTGGAAATCCAAGGCGATTGGTGATAGAGATCTTGAAATTTCATGTTGATTGGGGATGTTCGTACACAATATACTGCACTCCCTGGTGGTTAAAAATGGAACTAGGTGATTTTGCAGTGGACCGTATCATGTTACACCTTATTTTAAAGGTCTTGGTATTTCCTGACCGTTGGTGTGTTCGTATAGAACACGCTGAGCCCCATGGCGGTGGAAAGCGCAACTAAAGGATTTTGCAGTTGACACCACCAGTGACACCTTATTTGAAAAGTCTTGGAAATTCAAGGCGATTGGTGATGTTCGTATACAACATATTGCAGCCCTTGGTGGAGGAAAGTGGAATTTGCAACGCGTGTGTAGCATGCATGCCTGCTATACAGTGCAGCAGTCGCAGGCAGAGGTAACACGAGTCAGAGGTTCGCTCGGTTAGAGGTTAATTTTTGAGAATTTTTTCATGTTATTAGCGGCCTGTATATACGCTGCCGCATGCACCGGGTCACGAACCCGAGTTCCGTTCTGTTTGAGTTTTTTTTTTTTTTTTTTTTTTTTTTTTTTGTTGCTTTCATTTGAAAATAGAAATTCAAACAAAATGGAGTTAAAGATATAAAACCATACAAATTTAAGTTTCGTTTAAGTTTATTATCATGGGCCCGGTCATTGCCGGGCGGGTTTGTTTGGTTCCAGGTTAATTTTTTGGAATTTTTTCTGTTATTAGCGGCCCGCGTATGTGCTGCCGCAGGCATCGGGGTCACAAGGCAGAGTTTCGTTCGGTTCGAGGTAATTTTTTTTTGTTACAGCTGATTATGTTTTTCGTGATGCTTTCATTTAAAAATAGAAATTCAAACTAAATCGAGTTAAAGGTATAAAATCATACAAATTTAAGGTTCATTTAAGGTATCATGGGCCCGGGCAACACCTGGCGGGTTCGTTCGGTTCCAGGTTAATTTTTGGGAATATTTTTATGTTTTTAGCGGCCGGCGTATGCGCTACCGAAGGCACCAAGGTCACAAGGCAGAGTTTCTTTCGGTTCGAGGTATTTTTTTTGGTTACAGCTGATTATTTTTTCACGATGCTTTTATTTAAAAATAGAAATTTAAACAAAATTGAGTTAAAGATGTAAAACCATACAAATTTAAGGTTCATTTAAGATTAGGCTGTGGCTATTGCTACGGCATCCGTAACAATATTATTGTTACGGCAGTCTGACTGCGCTTGCGCAGTGAGACTGCCGGAGAATTTTTAAGAATGACTCTTTATTTGAATGATTCTTGTCTTCGGCAGTCTATATTTGTTTACTTTTATCAGCCATGTTTTTTCTTCGATAGCCCAGAATAATGCTATCTGCGTTTGTCGCATTAATAATCTGGACTATACTGATCCTTGTACAAATAAAAAAGCAATGAATGGTTATTGTTAATATTTAAATCTTTATCAAATACATTTTTATAAAATTTATCGAGTGTCAGTTAAAGACGATGAAAAAAATTGCACTTAAGATTAACATACCTTTTTTAATAAATTGTCTTTACAAAGCTGTACATATTTTACTCTTTTACCGATGTGTATCTTAAATTATCTTTTTTTTATACATGTAATTAAAATTAGAATTTACTGTCAGTTTTTTTTTTTCCTCTCAAGTACTATTTCCGTAATTACCTTCTGTTCAATTAAAATTAGTTTTATGTTTATACTCACTTTATCTTTCTGTCTCGTTACATAGTTTATCATGTCTTGTTTACTAGGTATTAAAACTTTATATTTTACACGTATTGAAAACCAAAACTACCGTAACGGATTGTAAATCTTCACCAACATTAAATCTACAAAAGTATAATAAATTATTCTGCTGTCAAATTTGTACTTCATTAATAACTATAAATTAGTAAGCTTTTCACATTCTTTTCTTTTTCAAGTTTACAAACACAATCATATATGCTTATGTGTGCAAGCATTATTATTGAAAAGTTTTAAATTATTACAAAATTGATATTTATTAATAATTTAGACGATTTTAATGTTATACACATTATTAAAAATATATTTTAAATGAGCTAATGTTTAATCTTCAGTAACATTAATAACTTAAATCTGTTATGTCATATTCTTAATAAAAGAAAAATAGTTTTTGCATACTTCTCTTTTTCATCATCCCCATGGGATTACTAAAAATTTTCATAACTTTATCATATTAGTACTTGTACCTTGACCTTAACAGTACATTTTTTTATAACAGCCCTATAGTGTCGTTATGAAAAAAGCACCCCCCCCTTTTTTTTTATTTAGTAAGCCTAAATGATATAATTTTTTTTTACCACATAAAATCATTTATTTCTGCCAAAATAATTATTATGTATATATATATTTAAAATATTAAATACGTGAGGTGAAAATATTCTTTGATAACAGGAATATTCTTATGAAACTAGCATTTAGAAGATAAGTGAGAATATCCTTTTCTCTTTTAGATAAGATGAAAAACACGTATAAACCTTGCATGTGAAATATAACTCATTCATTATTCTCAAAAAGCGTATATTTAGCTTTATTCCCCATATTCTTTTTTCTTTTTAGGAAGGGATTTTTTCAATGAAATATAGTTTTAAGATATTTTATTCAAACAAAAAAAATACTTAAGCTTTTTATTTTCATTTTATTTGCTCAGTAACAAGAACATTTAAAACTCATAAACGGTTATTAAATGTTTTAGGAAAACCAGAATATAAAAGATTAAAGATATTAGGTTTAGAAAGCAAGCTTAAAAGCTATTAAGTAAAAAACTTTGAATAAAACACTATAAATTGTGCATCATCGCTTTATTTGCGGCGCTCGTACCAACTTAATTATTTTGGGTTTTTTGCTGTTTATGGTGTTTATTCAGTTTTTCACTTATTACTTTTCAACAGTTCTCTGGTGTATTTTTTATTATTTTAAGATTAAAAGAAAAGTTAATGCAAAGTATTAAAAAAAAAGAGAAAATTCAAATTTTATTAGGAATAAGCTGTTTATTAAAGCTAGTTTATTTTTTTTAATATTGTATTTAGCGACAGATTTTGGCTTAGGCCTGTGCCTAGGGGTGCCTAAGTTTTAAAGATAATTAAAATTTGAACAGTAGTGGCAGTTAAATTTGAAGGATAACCAATATTTAATAGGAATGAGAAACATTTTTAATTAATTGTTTTTATTTTTTGCCAATTATAAAACACTTTATCAATCCCCATTTAACACATTACAGATTTTTAGGTAGCGGTTTGAAATATACGAATAGATAGTGTTATTGAAAATTGATTTTTCCAACTGAGTGAAAATAATGCCCGGACCGGGAGTTGAACCCCGGATCTTTGACTTACACAGTCTAAGATCTTTGACCATGTAAGTCAAAGATCTGGGGTTCGACTCCTGGACCTACCATTATTTTCACTGAGCTGGAAAAATGAATTTTCTATATATATGATTTTCTTCCCAATCTGTTGATTGTGTGATATTAATAAAAAAAAAAGATAGTGTTATATTTGAACGGTTAATCCTCTGGACTAAGCATCGGCAATATGTAACTAGGGATGCTGCTGTTGTCTTATGGCGATTAAACATCCAGCAATGGATTATGCTTAGATACAGGTAGAGTGTGGCAATTTTTTTTAAACTTATTAAATTCTTAAAAATGATTTAATTTTGAACATAAATCCAAACATTAAGAAAAATCGAATAGATTTTCAGTCGATAATACAAATTTCAAAGCATGATCTGCTCTCTCTGTCATGAGTCAAACATGTTATGATTTGATGAGTGAAATTATTTTCTGAAAATAATTAAATATAAAATATCGAACAAGAAGCTGTAAAGAAACTATTTTTTAAAAAATTATCTTATTTACTTATGAATCAAAATAATTTCTATTTTGATTAATAAAAATATAAAAGAAAAGTTAGTCAGTTCTTCAGTGATTAAATAAAAAATTAAATTCTGCTTATTAAAATTTTTTGTAGGAGAAACCAAATAAAGTAATTGATTTTTTTGATGATCAGATATGATTTTTTATTTTTTACTTATGTAATGATTATTATATAAAGATTGCTTAGAGATTGATATATCTAAGAAAAATATTTTTCCTTTAGCTGTATCATATTTATTGCTATTATTACTATTACAAATGCATAATATACCTCAAAACATGGGAGGGGGAGGGTGCCATATCGAAATGGGTGTAGGGTACAATCTAACTCAAATCTGCCTCTGATTGTATTGTTATTTATTGCAACAATCATAATGTAAATAAGCTGTTATTGTTAGTATAAATATCAACAAATGCAGGGGTGAAACTTTTCAGGGGCTACCCCTGAATTCAGGGTTTTTAAAATTTTTGATGCTTCTGAATTTCATGTTAAATTATTTTGTTTTTATAGAAATTTGTCATTTTGATTGTTTGCCATAAAATGTATTAAGAACTCTTTAAATATTACTTATTACAGGTAGATATATGATATACCATTATTAAATCCGCCCCCCCCTATCTGCATGCAAATAGCAGATTTTAGGGGGTTTGCATGTAGGTAGTTTCACCCCTACAAATGTCCATTTTGACACACACAACCCTTCAGCCTTTTAGCAGAAAGTTTTGAAAAAATAAAAACTGATATATAAATTGATCTCAAACATCTAATTTTTTTTTTTTTTTTTTTTTTTTTTTTTAACAAAAACAAATGATGGCACGTTAATAATCAATCATTCAAAAAAAAAAAAAAAAAAAAAAAAAAAAAAGTTGTAACTTAATTTTTTTTCTTTTTTTTTTTAATCTTAGGACTCTAAAAAAAAATGTGAAAATGATAATATGTAAACATAGTTTATAATTCTGCCGTCAAAATGTACATTTATGTGTATCAAACATTGCGTACATTAAAATGTACAGGTACAATGCACATTAAAACTAATGACGGATGCATAAAGTATTCAAATTGTATCAGAAAAAACTAATTTTCTGATGTTCATATTAGTAATTGATATTTATACTAACAAAGAAAATTTATTTATTAATTTAAACATCAATAAGTTAAGTAACTGATATTTAATGAAAAAAAAAAATGATTTATAAAGCACGAGAAATTTTTTTTCCATAATTATGCATTACTTAATGTATTTTTTTAAATTCCGTTTTCACATTCAGAAAAAATCACAAACAATAAATTAGTACTTGTTTTACAAAAAAATTTTTTTTAAACTTTTAACATTTTATTTTGCAGTTAAAAAAATGCAAATGATATACTTGGTTACTTTTTTATATTTAAACTCAAAGTATTAAAAGAACCAATTTAACAGTTGAAAAATTTCTGAATGTCAAAACAAAATTATAATAAATTGGATAATCAATAATTCTGGAAACAAATTTCAAAGGTTAGGTAGTACTCTTAAGTATTAACCACTTCGTAGGCTGCAGTAATGTGTAGACGACAGCTATAGTGTGCCTCTGACTAGTTGGTCAAGTGGTTAAATGAAGCTTATTTTATTTTAACATGCAAACTTTAATATTGTCTTTCTAATTATTTATAATAATAAAATCAGACTTTTGTTTGTAAATTTCAGAATAAAAAAATTTGCAATATCTTCACTTTTCACACATCATGAAAGCCAAAAATGACTTTAGAAATTTTTCTATGCATTGTTGTGTCTGTAACTTTTTGTCCAAGTATCATGCGAGAACGGCTAAACTGAATTGCAGGAGACTTTGCAGGAATTTAGGTCTTAAAGTAACTTAAAATTATACATATCCACTTTTACAACATTTTCTCGCCTTCCAAGGCAACAGGAGGCAAAAACGTGTTTGTAAGCATAAATCAGCTCCAGATTACTTCACGATGAGGAAATTGCACATGGAGAGACTAGATTTGAGGACAAAAAAAAAAAAAAAAAAACTTTCTATGATTTTGAAATTTTTTATTTTATTTTATTTTTTATTTTTTTTTTTTTTGGGGGGGGGGGAGGAGAAAATAAATTTTTGGTGGAAAATTTCACAAATTCCCGTTTTTTTGAGTAAAACTCTACCAAAAATGGTTAACAAAGATTTTGAAAAGAGCCATGTAATTTCCAAATACCCATTTTTGTTTTTTTGCAATTTTTTAGAGATTCGATTTGTGCACAATGCTAGTGCTTTAGTGCTGAATTTGTCTGGGAAAAACTGTAGGAGCTGAAGTCAAGAATTTCGGTGGGTGGATTATTTATATGTATCTGACATCTATAGTAATGGAATTTTATGAAATTCCCCTCCCTCCTTTCTCCCTGGAGAGCAGGAGGCAAAAACACGTCTGTAATTGTAAGCATAAGTCAATTTCACATTACTTCACGGTGAAGTAATTGCACATGTGGAGAGTATTGAGTATAGTGTCCTGCATCGGGTTGGGTTCCCCGATTTTACCTGAATGACAATTTTTTTTTTCCCTTGCGGGTCGAGTTTGGGTGGGGTTTAGCTTTCTACGAGTTGGGTCGACTTGAGAACACCTTTCAAAAAAAATTTTACAATTCAAAGCATAAATTTGTAGACATAACTATAGCTCTTTAACTGATTTTAGACATGTGTCGGAGCTCCGTATTCCTATACACAGATATCCACCCCCCAAAAAAAAATCTGTATAAGCATGAGAAAAAAAATATCCGTATATGTTTTCTTTTCTTAAACAAATCTAAAACTGATCATATGTAGAAATTGTATGAAAATTTTAAAGTACTGTATAAATTTTTATTGACTATTGTTAATATATATAAGAAATACAAGATAACCTCACTTTTACGTTTTGGAAATTTAAGTTATTTCTCAATTTACATTTTTTTAAAGATATCTTTATTTTCAATAAATTTTAATCTTCGCTTGTATGTTAACGAAATTTTGAATTTTCTTCCATTTACATTTGTATATACAGCAAATATAAAGAGAATACTTGTCGTGATTTAATTAAAAAAAGTAATGTAAAATAAACACATAAAGGAAACAAATACCATCAAGGCAGATTATATTCTTTATCGTCTTCTCTAGAATGAATAAATAATGCACAAAGTAAAACTGAAACGAGAAGAAGCAAAGTTGCTGATTATGCAAACTTAAAGTAATCAATGATCCTTAAAAAGCAGATGTTTAACTGCGAATCACATACATACTACACAAATTATTATAGTAAAGTAAACATCTACATCCGACAAAAGCGATAAAGAATAATACATCTTTATTATTTTTAGACTATAAGTATTAAATAATAAATTACGAACATTTAAATTGAAGTGCATTTTTTACTTTCATCTATATTCAATAGAAGAAAGTATTGGATTCATAAAAATTTTCAATGGATTTACATGTTTTGAGAGGTGTAGAACACGATTTTACAATTTATAAAAAAATGTCTGTCTGTGTGAGTGTGTGGGACAAAAAGTTTGTGGCGACTGTATCTCCGGAACCTACTGTTCTGAATTATATATGAATTTATATGTAGAGGCACCTTGACCTAAATTAGTGCCTATCAATTTTTGTCAACTGATCAACAGGTGCCGCTGCTATACAGCAATTTCCGAGATTTAAGAGGAGGCTATATCTCAGGTTCTAGTGAGTATAATCAAACAAAGCTTGATATGTAAAAAGGCTATTATGAGACATTATGATGATTCAATTTGAATTCTTATTGGTCAACAGGTGGCGCTGCTGCACAGCGATTTCAGCAGTTTAGGGGAAGGCTATATATCAGGAACTACTGCATAAAATTGCATATAAATTTATATGTAGATTCACCTTGACCTAAATTAGTGTCTCAACTGTTGGTGTCAACTGCTCAACAGGTGGCGCTTCTATACAGCGATATTTGCAATTTAATGGGAGGCTATATCTCAGGTTCTATTGTGTATAATCAAACAAAACTTGATATGTGAGAAAGCCATAATTAGGCATGTTGAATCAATCTGGATGCTAATCGGCCAATAGGTGGAGCTGCTATACTGCAATATCCCTCGATAATGGGAAGGCTATTAGAGGTGAGTTCGGGCTCTATTTTGGCAATCCGAGCCCGCCCGGGCCCGAAACATTTTTTAACTGAGCTTGCCCGAGCCCGAAAAATGTTGTGTGATCATAGCCCGAGCCCGATATTGAAAGTGGTACGCTATGCAACGCATACACAATATTAAAATTAAATATCGTTTTCATTTTCAAATTAATTTTCTTATTATCAATCCTCAATTTAAATAACTATAAATGTTATTATAACAATTTATAATGTCTGTGTCTCTGTATACATGTATATATTTATATAATATATATTTATAGTGCAGCCCATTGTTTATAATGCGCCTATTGGGGGACAAAAATTTTTTCCGAATGAGTGATACAATGAGGCCCAATATAACGAAGGAGGAAGGATTACTGTATAACACTATGACATAATATGCACACCGTTGAAAACAAGGTTCTATTTAGAAAAAGGAAAGTCAAAGCTACTAAGGTTTGCAAGATTACTTTGTGATTTATAACCTATCATGACTATTATGGCATTACTAAAGGTGCTCTCAAAATGAATAAAATTTCTTTTTTTTTCTTTACATTTTCCAGTTAGTGAAGAATAAAATAAACGTAACTTTTAGCTTGATTCCGAGCCTGCCCGGAGCCCAAAGACTTGCGTAAGATTTGAGCCCGATCGGGCTCGGGCTGAGCCCGTCTCATCTTTAAAGGCTATGTCTTAACTTCTATGGCATATAACTCTACGAAACCTGATATGTGAAATAAACATTATAAAAACGTACTTTTTAAGATGCTATTTATAGGCAATAAAACTGTCACTTTGGATATTTAGTGTTAGTTGTCTCTAAGATGAAAATCGTTTGCATTCATCCTGTTAGATAATCTTAAAAAATAATATTTTTAATAAATTATTTGCACTTAGTAAAATATAGGAAAGTACAGAAGATAGTCTTGTGGTGGCCAAAAGATACTAGTTTACTCTTGAATTTCACAACTCACATAAATGGTTAAAAATTATTATTTATCCTTTTTTCAGTTTTTTAAAGTTTTAAATTAAACAATTAGTAATTACATTTCAAATTCTTTTTTAAATAATTTACTAACTGTATGACAAGGAAAACTTACCTTATTTTTATAATTTAAAGAAGTTTTGTATGGTTTTAGATGAAAGAGTAATTTTCATTTAGTTCTCGGGTTTCGGGTCAGGTGCGGGTTGGTTTTCGGGTTGATGAAAAATTTTTAGTCGAGTTCGGGTCAGTTTTCGGGTTGATGAAAAATTTTTAGTCGAGTTCGGGTCAGTTTTCGGGTTGATGAAATTTTTTTTGTCGGGTTTGGGTTGATATAAAATTTATCTGTCAGGTTGGGGTCAGGTAAAACCCAACCCGCGCAGGACTCTAATTGAGTAGAAGAAAGCATTTTCTGTGATTTTGAAATTTTCAATTTTTAAGAGGGGTAAGAGGGAATTTTTGAGTAGAGTTTTACAAAAAAGTGGTACATATTCTAAAGAAAACGCATGGCTGTTTTCAGTACATATCTCCAAAAACCCATTCATGTTTATGTGACTTTCGATTTTGAGAGGTGTGTTGCAAGAGGGCAAATTCGTGACCCCCCCCCCCCCTTTTCAGCACTAAATTTGTCTTGGGAAATCTAGGTGAGTTGCAGTCATGTATTTTAATGCATAAATAGTTTATATGTATCCGATACCTATTGTAATGAGATTTCCCTCCTTGGGTTCAAGGGGGGGGGGGGAGAAAAAAAAGTTTGCTCCAAATTATCTCAGTCAGATTAATTTCAATGTGTGGGTTGGTTATGCATACCCAACATGCACTATAATAGGATTTTGTGAAATTTCCCCCTTTTAAAGGTTGAAAGGAAATACATTTTCAAGACTAACTCTGTTCCAAATTATCTTAGGAAAGTGATTTTTTGATGTTGATTGGTTATGCATACCCAATACACACACCACAAAGAGATTTTGTGAAACTACTTTCTACCTCCTCCAATAGGAAGAGGGGGGGAGTAAAAAGAAAGTTTTCAAGGTTAAATCTGCTTCAAATTATTGTAAAACAGTAATTGTTTATGTGTGGGTCAGTTATATGTATCCAATACGTAGTATAAAAAGGTTTTCCAAAATTCTCCCCTTTTCCACACTTCAGGATCAGGGCGTGTGCAAAGACACGTTTTTAGCATAACTCTGCTCCAAATTATCCGAGGAAAGCAATTTTTTTATGCATCAATTGGTATGCATATACAACACACACTCTACAGGGGTTTTGCGAAATCTCCCCCCCCCCCCAACACACACACACATACCACCACCATTCGTTTGGGTAGGCTCAGCAAAAAACACAGTTTCAAGTTTGAATATGCTTCAAATTTTCATGGAATGGCGAATTTTGGCATATGAGACAGAGATGCTGTTTATGTGCTATAGTGCGTAAATTACATGAAAAATTTATTGTGGCGGGTACCAGCGGACACGTAATTTTTATTCTTGAAAAAAATAATAAATAAATAAACAAAGAAAGAAAAAAAATAAATTTAAAAATATATTTCTTGTTTTTTAGAAATATTTTCTCATGAATTCATCAACCGTGAATATTCATATTAAATAAATTGGAGTGTAAAGGTTGATATATTTTTATTTACCAACTATGTGAAAAATACCAGAGCCGGGAATCGAACCCGGGCACCTCCGCTTAACGTACGGATGCTCTACCACTGAGCTAGCCTGGCTGACGACCAGCCAGGCATTTCTCACATAATATTCGTTGGCCAAGTCACCGAGTCTGCAAACGCAGCTGTATCAAGTGACAATATTAATCGCAGCACAACTCCATGGACCACGAAATTTCAATTTAGAAATTTTTATTCATGAATTCATCAACCGTGAATATTTATTTAGATCAAATTGGAGTGTATAGGTTGATATTTTTTTTTATTTATTACTAACTATGCGAAAAGTACCAGAGCCGGGAATCGAACCCGGGCACCTCCGCTTAACGCACGGATGTTCTACCACTGAGCTACCCTGGCTGACAACCAGCTAGGCACTTCTCGCATAATATTCGTTGGCAAAGTCACCGAGTCTGCAAACGCAGATATATCAGGTGAGACAATAATAATCGTAGCACAACTCCATAGACCACGAAATTTCAATTTAGAAATTTTTATTCATGAATTCATCAACCGTGAATATTTATTTAGATAAAATTGGAGTGTAAAGGTTGATATATATATTTTTTTATTTATTACCAACTATGCGAAAAATACCAGAGGCGTTGTGCTGCGATTAATATTGTCACTTGATACAGCTGCGTTTGCAGACTCGGTGACTTGGCCAACGAATATTATGTGAGAAATGCCTAGCTGGTTGTCAGCCAGGGTAGCTCAGTGGTAGAGCATCCGTGCGTTAAGCGGAGGTGCCCGGGTTCGATTCCCGGCTCTGGTATTTTTCACATAGTTGGTAAATAAAAATATATCAACCTTTACACTCCAATTTACTTAATATGAATATTCACGGTTGATGAATTCATGAATAAATATTTCTAAAATTGAAATTTCATGGTCTATGGAGTTGTGCTGCGATTAATATTGTCACTTGATACAGCTGCGTTTGCAGACTCGGCGACTTGGCCAACGAATATTATGTGAGAAATGCCTGGCTGGTCGTCAGCCAGGCTAGCTCAGTAGTAGAGCATCCGTGCGTTAAGCGGAGGTGCCCGGGTTCGATTCCCGGCTCTGGTATTTTTCACATAGTTGGTAAATCAAAATATATCAACCTTTACACTCCAATTTACTTAATATGATATATTTCAAGTTTAAAACTAATATTTTCTTTATATTTTTAAAGCATTCTGCTCTGAAGAAGGAAAAAAGATCCTTTCCTCCTACATAATATTAGTTTAAGACAATTTCAAAAAGAGCTGGTTAAAAATTCCTAAAAATTTGTTTTTCATCTACAATTTAAAAAAAAAAAAAAAAAAAAAAAAAAATTACATCTATAATGTATAAATTACTTTATGTGGGGACCCATTTTTTGAAAAATTGACCCAGATTTTTTAAACTCATGGGTCCCAAGATTTTGAAAGACTAGCGGCATCACTGTTAGTATTGATTAAGAATATGCAATATTCTCTGATTTTATTTCTTGAAAATTCTGATTTTCCCGCCAGTGTCGGATCCAGAACTTTTTTCTTTTTTTTTTTTTTTTTTTTTTTTTTTTTTTTTTTGGGGGGGGGGGCTAAGATTTGTCAAGATGTTATTCCAGATCAATGAAAATTTTACTATTGTAATATTCAAATGTGAACTGAATGCCAGTATTTTTTTTGTGGGGGGGAACCCCCCCCCCTTAGATCTGCAACTGTTTTCCGCTGTGAACAGGGGAGTAAATCAGTGCCGAAGGCAGTGGAAACCTGAACTTTTCATGCTGTAAGCGAGAAAATCTCTACTGAATGCAACGTAAACTTTAACTTAGGTTTCAACTGATTTTAGTATTTTTATTTTTGAGATTTTATAATAATGATATGGAATTTTGAGAATTCGTTTAAATATAGTGTCCAGTGAAGCAGGCAAAGCCTGCTAGTAAGTTATGTAGTTCTTCAGAATTATCAAAAGAAATTTGTGATTAATTTGCATGAAAGAAAAAGAAATTAGCACAATTATTTCAATTAAAAATATACTGTATCTAAATTAAAATTTATTTAAATATGCAGTCATACTTAAAGTTTCAGTTAATTACGGCTGAATCTGCAACTGCACAAACTGTTCATAAATTGGAATTTTGTAACAATTGATCTGTATTTTTTATTTATAATCTTGCTGGGGATGGAGATTACTGAAATGTTTTGCATAATATTTATACTAGAGATATACCAAATATTTGGACATATTACTGATTATTAAATTTGGCTGAATCTGAAACTATTTGGCTAGATGAATATTCAGTTTGTTCAAATATCCAATTACGGTAAGCTATTCAATTAGCCAAATTTATAAAACTTCATTTATTACTTTCTTCTACATTTTAGTAGAAGAAAGTATTGTATTCGTAAAAATTTTGACCTTGGGTTTTCAATAGACTTTGATTTACGCATTCTGAGAGGAGTAGAGCACGATTCGACCATTTTAAGTAAATTGGAGTGTAAAGGTTGTTATTTTTATTTACCAATTATGTGAAAAATACCAGAGCCGGGAATCGAACCCAGGCACCTCCGCTTAATGCACGGATGCTCTACCACTGAGCTACCCTGGCTGACAACCAGCTAGGCATTTCTCACGATTTGACCAGTTTTAAAAAATGTGTCTGTGTGTGATAAATTTTTGTGGCAATTGTATCTCAGGAACTACTGCATAGAATTTCATGTAAATTGGTATGTTGTTGCATCTTGACATAAATTAGTGCCTGTCAACTTTTGGTGAAAATAGTCTTAAAGGTGGCTTTGCCAACCTGCTTTTTCTAAAAGCAGGGCTCCCAACATATTTTAGCTACCGAAAAGGGTAAAAGAGGACCATTTACAGTTCAAAGGAGGACTTAGGAGGACCATTTGTAATTAAAAAAAAAGAGGACTTCAGAGGGATTTTTTTTATCCAAAAATTATAACAAATGTAAACATTTTACACTATCATCATTTTAAACACCTCATTAAACAATCATTTAATCATAACACATATTAAATATAACATAACAATAGCTAATACCAACGAGGAAAAAATATCCAATAATTTTTATTTATCATTTATAAAGGCATCTATACTGCTGCATTGGAAACTTCTTAAATTTATGGGGGGGAAAAAACATAGTAGTAGTGGTTATTTGAAGAAAAAGTAAGGCAGTTTAATTCCTGAGTAAGTTTTCCAAACTTATTTAATTATTAAAGATTTATTCTTATAATTCTACAATGATACACTGGGAGAAAAAACAAAAAACGAAAATTACGCAGCAGATTGTGAAATTATTTGGAAATTACACAGATTATGAAATAGCAAATTTGATTTTCTAAATGATACAATGAAATTCCAAAAAGAAATATACATACATATGTATATATATATATATATATATATATACAAGATTATTTGGAAGTTACACAGATTATGAAATAACACTTTTACTAAATGATATAAATAAATAAGATGGAAGATTGTGAGATTATTTGGAAATAATTTAAAATATTCGTAGTCCCTGAAAAAAATCTTTTCTTATTTTATAGGTTCTGTGGTTATAATAAACTAAATTTAAAAGTAGCATTTACATTGTGGGCGGAGAAAAATTATTCTACACTCATCATCATCATCAAAATTAACTTTTCAGAGTTCCTAGGAATGGCGTTCCTTCACCTTTAATAGTAGTAGTATGTAGAGAATAAATAATATAGTAGAATATATGGCCAGGTAGATCTTTCTAGATTCAGGCATGAGAGTGCAGAAAATTAAAAAAAAGAGGAAACACGCGTGTTCATAAAATTAATTTTAAAAGAAAAGTAACGCCCGCGGGGATAACTATACAAATGTACGTTCATAAAATTTATTTCAAATGAAAAATAATGCTCACAGGAAAAACTATACAAAATATTTTTAAAGTGACAAATTAAACTAAAAGAATAATGCACATCAACACGATAAATAATGTGTTAAAAAAAATCTTAAAAGTTATCTTCAGTACATAATGTTAACAATTAAGAATGAAGAATAATTTAATCCCCTCCCCTAACACGCCTACCTCGAAAGAGACTATTTTCAATATCAAAGTTCTTCACAAATGATGTGATTGATTAATACATAGATGATTATAATCTTAAAAATAATTTATTTCTTTGTTATTTTGTACTCAACATGGAAATATCTTATTTAACATTTCTATACTAGGTTTAAAAAAAAAAAAAAATCATAAATGTAGATAGAATGTTTTTATCAATTTATGTCCAAAAGTCCTTTAAAAACAAAACTTTCATTTCTATACACAGGCATGAGAGTGCAGAAAATTAAAAAAAGAGGAAACACGTGTGTTCATAAAATTAATTTCAAATGAAAAATAACACGCGCGGAGAAAACTACACAAATATGTTTATAAAATTTATTTTAAATGAAAAATAATGCTCAAAAGAAAAAAACTATACAAAATATTTTAAAGTGACAAATTAAAATAAAAGAATAACGCATCAACACAATAACACATGTGTTTAAAAAGAAAGAAAAAAAAAAAACATTAGCTAGCAGTCAACATTTAATAACATTGACTAGTGGTGGGAAGGGGGGGGGGGTAAAAAGTAGTTCATGGGAGAAATATTAAACACAATTCTACTTCTTTATAGGATCTAAAATATCATAAAGTAAGTTTTAAATTACTATTGTGGATGGATAAATATTCAAAAATAAAAGGTTTCCCACAGAATGTTTGATCGGCAATGGTTAGAGATGAAAAAGGGGGGGGGGGGGGGAATGACATGAGTGAGAAATATTGAATAATTCTGTTCTTTTATATGTTTTAGAATCTGATAAAGCATGTTTAAAATGAATATTGACATTTATATTTTGGATGGAAAAAGATTGAGAATCTAAAGTTTTTCGTGGAGCGTTTGAACACTGATCGTTATTGGAGTTAAGCATTTTTAAAAACTTATTTTTAAGTCATTCAAAAGAGGACTAAACGGACCAAAACATTAAAAAGAGGACAAAAACGGACCTCACTATGAAAAACGGACCTTGGAGGGAAAAGAGGACCATTTGGGAGCCCTGTAAAAGTTTTAACATGGTGATATATCTCAAAATTTCGTGTAAATGTGCATAAAGAGAATTATTTTTTAATATTTATGAAATTAAAAAGAATTGTTTATAACAGTGATAGTCAACTAAGAAAAATTTGTTGTAAACGTAGGAGCATTGCATCTGTCTCCTGTAAATTTTCATTATGTACCCAAAGAGCTTTAATTATGTCAAAAGAGCTCATCAATACCTTTAAAACGAATGATTGAACTATAGATCTGTGATAAAAGTTATTGAATTTTTTCATTAAAAGAAAGAAAAAAATGTATTTTTATAAAATGTTATTTGGAGAATAAAATTGATTTTCTTTGGATATTTGATGTTACGACTTCTCCAGAAATGTAAATCATCTGCATTTATCATGGAAAATAATTTTAATAAATTATTTTTACTGAGAGAATTTTTTTACGAAAATATAGGATGCAACTTCTGTATACAACCACAGCTGAATTTGGCGATTTTTCTTTGGCGGCGTTTTGAACGATAACAATGTCGCTCTGGACTGTTTGCGATATAATATGGCAGCCTACATGTTGTTTATTTTAGATTTGTGATTTTATGATTTATCCATAATCGCCAAATATCGTTGTGGGTGTATACTGAAATTGTTCCAAATACAGAAGAAAGTCATATAGTGGCCACAACATGCTATTTTTTCTTTTAATTCCATTTTCACAGTCAGAAAACTATTAGTACTCATTTTACAAAGACTAATATTTTTAAATTTGAGTTCAAAAATGCGAGTTTACATTAAGTGCATTTTTCTCAATTATTAGCCATAAAATGAAATAGTACTAAAAATTTAAAAAATCAATTTTTGGAGAATAAGTACTAATTTAACGATTGTGAATTTTTTGAATGTGAAAATAGAATTTAAAAAAATACATTAAGTAATGAATAATTATGGAAACAAATTTTCCCATACAATAACTGTCAGTGAAATTAGGCATTATATGCTCGCAACATACAAAAAACCTGAAAATTGCTACTTGCATGCAGAATGAATGGCAAGACTTGTTAATGATATGTAAAAGGGCTATTATTAAAAATATTTATTTACACTAATCATAAATGATAATATGATATTTGCAAAGTTCTAAGAAATTACAATGCAAATAAAATATTCAAAATGAAAAATTTCTATAAAAACAAAATAACATGAAATTCAGAGACACAACTGAAGCGAATCCTGCAGATAACATACTACTATTAAGTCTTCCACTATTCATTCTGCATGCAAGTAGCAGTTTACAGTTTTTTGCATTCTAAGTGGTTTTACACCCATGATATAAATGAAAGCAAATATTTTAAATCTTCCATAGCAATATTAAAAAAGATTAATTACATTTATTATAACAATAAATATTTGAATAAGTACAAATTCTACTATGGTACAAAACAAATAAAAGATATGAGAAAAAAACTAGTATGTTGCTGCCATGACAAAACTATGTTCATTTTCCTATAAGAATTCACACAATACAAATAATCTATGAAAAATTATGCAAACGATTTTCATCCCAGAGAAGTCTAACGCTAAATATACAAAAAAAAAGGAAATTTTATGTTTTGCAAAATAAATCGATTGTATTTTAAATTATCACAGATCGATGGTTCAATTATTTTCTGATCGAAATCCAGTTCCGAAATCCTTATATGAGGGAAATAAATCTCCCACATTGATTTCAACATTTTTTTCAGAACACACTAGCTCAAAAAATAAATTAAAATGCTGCATTCAACAAAAGGCAAGGATAGTAAAGCAATCATTTAAAATAGTAAATATAAAAATGGCGTCTTGCTCTTGATCGTCAACATGTGTGCTACGAGATTGATTCACAAAAGAGTCGTTCTTAGTGGGAGCAATAAAGATTCATTGGTGACTGCCGTAACAATAATATTGTTCCGGCTGCCGTAGCAATAGACACTTCGTTAAGATTATTACCATTAGCCCGGGAAACGCCGGACGGGTCAGCTAACATGTAGTCTTAGTATTAAACGAAATAGAAAATGAAAGATAGGAACTGTTTATTTGGAGTCAGTTTGACGTCACATTGTCTGTACTTTGTTGAAAGTGATGTCATATATAGTATTTCTATTTATAAGCATTTTTCTGACTTTCTTTTTTTTTTTAAGTGAAATGTCGTAAATTATATTAGATGTTTTAACATGAAATACATTTAAATAATGATGCGATGTTTTTTGAAACATTACGGTCAATAAAATGATCGTCGAATTCGACGGGTTCCAGCTAGTAATATTTATATCAGTAAATAACATATTATCTTCCTATATGTGTTATTTTATGTGATATGAAAACTTAATATTTATTCAAAGTTGTACACATATGACAATTATCGTGTTTGACTTTCGATTTTGACCTATTTTATATAAGTTTATCATACATCTTATTTCTTAAAATAATATATATATATATATATATATATATATATATATATATATATATATATATATATATATATACATATATATATTATGTTTAGAAAAACAATAATAATCGGCAGAAGTTTTTAATTATTAGCCTATGTATTATGGTAGTGGTGATTTTTTTTTTTTTTTAAATAATAGCTATGGCTGTATTTTCAAAATATACAATATATATATATATATCAAAAGAATCTTCTATGTAATAAATAATATAGTTATTATACATAGCTAACTCCATGAAATAAATAGATTAATTGAAAATTTTTGATTTTTAAAAATATTTTATTGTGGGAAAATATGCATCCATAATCGTTGTTTAGGGTGTAAATATATCTGCATTAATATAACGTAAATTTATGTTACATAAAATAATGTCATTTGTAATTATCTAATTAAATATTGTTAAACAAAGAATTATAACATATTATTTGAAGAAAGTTAACACAGTTTGAAGAAACATTGAAAATCTTTCTCAGATAAAAATGCTCGATATTACTTAAAATATTTTAATTTCTTATAATAGTTATCGATATTACTTAAAATATTTTAAATTCTTATAATAGTTATTCTCTTTTGCTAAAACACAAAAGTTGAAAAATGTAAATGGATAAAATTAGAAAGGTTTTAAATAAAATATCATTCAAATTTGTTCAAAAATAACAATAAGAATAATTGTACGTTAGTTATTAAAATATTTATTTAAATTTCTGTTATTTGATATTGACAAAGATGTATTTTGAGAAATGGTGCGTGATTGCAACTACAAATAAGGAAATAGCGGAAAATTAATCATAATATTGCTCTTAATAGAAGTACTTCTTTAAAACGAAAAAAAAAAAAAAAAAAAAAAAGCAATAAAGTTGTGACTTATACAGAAAATAATAATTTTCAAATCTAAACACAAACATAATTCGATTCTGCCCGTGTATACATATTCTAATAAATACTTTTCTTTTCTGTATTCCAGTAAAAATATATATACACTGTGTAAAAAAAAAAAAAAAAAAAAAAAAAAAAAAAGTAGAAGGACAGTAGAAATATCTTTTATTTTTAATGAATTTATTTTTATGTGTAGCAGTATAAATATCATTCAACAAGAAAATATCAATATCATTATCATGATTTTCAAAAATAAATTATTAAGGACAACAAAAATAGTTTCTACCTTTTTTAATCTATGTAAAAAAATTAGAAGGACAGTAATACAAAATATAAATGTAAGCCATATTCGTGCGTAATACTCTTCTCATTAGCTTTTGTGACTTAGAACACAATATTTGGCAGTAAATCATACAAAGATTGGATACCTGTAAGGTAAAAATTAGCCCATGAGTATTCAAAGCTTCTTGAAGTTCAGTAAGGGATTAAAAAAAAAAAAAAAAAAAAAAAAAAAAAAAAACTCCACCAGCATATACTTGACAAACAAGCATTGGTCAGATGTTTTCCACGTTGTCAGGATCAGGTATTTTAGCTGACTTTGATAAAACCTGTGTATTATTTGCAGAGAACCAATTTTTGACTCCGTTGTAGGTGTGAACTGAGGCTTCATCTTAAGGAAACTATTACTCTTCTCGTCCTAATTCAGAGCCATAAGGAAGAAACTCACAGCTCAGCACTGCAATATAGTATGTATATTTCTGCCTATCACTGAAAAAGAGCAGACTTGTCCTTTTCCCATATCCAATTGTTTAAAAATGTATCATCCCCCCCCCCACCTCCCATTTGTCAAGTTGAATGAAATTCTTCTGCATTACTCAGATAATGCCAGTTTTATTGGTAATCACCTAAATCGTCAAAGTTAAACTTCTTCTCGTCTAAAAAGAAGTACCACCTGAGGTCCATGATAAAAGGTAATCAATCTGCGTTTTTTTTCACTTTGGATGATACTTCCGCTTTTTGAAAAATAATTAATTGGATCTTGTTATATAGTTTTACACTATTTGTCTTGACACATGAGTAAGTCCTGAGTAATTCTGGAAATTTGCGATACTTCTACTGCTCTTTTTAAGCTCACGAGCAAGTTTTCTTCTATCGTAAGGAGTTAATTTTTAATCCCTACCAGTCTTCTTTCTTTTCCTATTTCTATCTGGCTTTCTGAAAAAGTGAGAAACTGTATTGGGTAGGATGTGCAGTATGCGAATAATCTGTCTAACACTATTACCAGTAATTTTATATGTAACAATTCGCCCCTTTTGGAAATAATTTAAAGGTATTCTTCTAGACAGTCTGAAAAGAAAATAGCAATGCAATTTTTAACAAAATACGTTTTCCTCAACGAAAGCAGCCAAAGAAAATTAAATTTTTACTCTTTTATTCGGGCAGAGTCCGCCAAGTAGCAAATTTTGGAAAGTGCCCTTCTACTTTTTTTACAATCTCGAAATCATGAATACTAGTTTTTCTACAATACATTAATTAGCATTAGTAGTAGAGATTTCATTTTTACGTAAAGTTAAAGAAAATTATGTTAAACAAAATCTGTATAAAAATCTAATAGCTAGGATAAAAATATGAGAAATAATTTACAAAAATCGACTGTCCTTCTACGTTTTTTACACAGTGTAATATTCAATAAAATATAATAGGAAAAGTCAAAGATTGATAAATTCAATTTATATTGTATATTGTCCATGTCTATATTATTTCCTTTTTTTTTTTTTTTTTTTTTTTTTTTTACATTGAATGAATAATTTAAAAGTATTTGTAGTGATGAGACTTAGAAATTCAACCATAAAAACATACATTATTCGGAAATTTTTCACAAATTGATGGAAAAAAAGAACTTCTCATGTGTAAAAAAAAAAAAAAAAACATCCATATCATAATGCTTATTTAAAAACTCGCATATAAAAATATTCTGGTGAGAAAGTAGTGCGGGACCATTTATTTAGTCACGAAGAACATTGTGAGATCAGATGACAACCCAATGGGGCGAGGAAAAGAATCAACCACTCAGCAACATTATTTTCGATTACTGGACAAAACAGGGTAACACATTGGAGATTTTCTTTTTTCTTCCAGAAGGGTAAATGATCTTAAAAAAAAACCTTATAATAAGAAAAACACAAATATAGTAATAAGTATATTATTTATTCCTTAAAAGTTATGAATTCGAAAAATCACTTAAAAATTTACTGATATTTTTTTCTACTTTTTTTGAGATATAATAATAGAAATAATCTCTGCAAAAATACACACGAAAGCTTTCAGAATGAAACATGTATTATTCTTTATTTTATTTTAATAAAAATTATTTTCCATTTCCTATTTTACGAATTTATATTAACTGAAATAGAAATAAATTTATGCTGCATTGTTATTATTTTTTTTTTCGTAAAAATAATTCTTATTTATTCACTGAAGAATGTAAAAGTAAATAAATAAATAAATAAATAAATAAATAAAATAAAATAAAATAAAATAAAATGAATAAATAAATAAAAACAGCAGATATATATATATATATATATTTTAACATTGAAGTTTTGTAAAATCTTTGACATTTTATAAAAGATAAACTATGTATGTGCTGTAATGGTGAGATATTTCCCAGTTTGCATTTTCATGGTCGTGGCAAGTAAACTGCCTCAATATTGAGGCAGTTTACTTGCCGCAACCATGTAGGAAAGTGTTACCAGTTGTAATTGTGTAACATTCCACTGTATGCCTCTGTTACACAACTATAGTTGTGTTCTCAACATTGTTGAACAGTAGTGCTCTCAACGTTGTAACGTAAAGTTCTCAACGTTCGCATAGTTGTATTCTCAACATGGTCTCAACCATGTTCTCAACATTGTTGAGGAAAATAAATTCCCTCACTAATGTGTATTCTTGCACAAAATTTTTTATAGTGTAAATTTAATAAATTTTAAGCAAATTGTATTTTTGTTTGTGATAATAGGATCCTCCTTATCTACATCTGAACCTTACTTCTTCTTTACTTTCTTTATTTCAATATAAAATACCATACAGAGAATTACAAGTATAAAATGAAATGACGAGCATCTCTCAATTTGACGAGCATCTCTTTCTTTCTTAGTTTTGTTAATGGACTGGAACACTTATTTGTGTAGTTTAAATTAATATTTAACTTTTCAACTGTAAAAAAGCAGTTACATAAATCGTAAGAAAAAAAAAAAAAATTAGCAGATCTAATTAGTCAAGATAATTCTGTTATGATATTCTAATATGTCTTTCTCCGTGCTAGTTTCGCTCATTTTGTTGAATTTTTTTTTTTCTGCATAGAAACCTTCTAAGCATGCAGTATCCTCAAAATTACTGACATCACTTGGACTGCAGTTTTCAGAATTATATCCCATCAAATCTTCTTCACCTTCTACAGATTCATTGAAATTGTCTGCCTAAATTCTCATTTCCTACAAAAGACAAAAAAATATGTAAATTTAGAAAATGTTTTTATTAATGTCTAAATTATGTCTATGTTTTAACCATAAAAAAATGAAACTATCCAAAAACAGAAAATTTTAAAATAAAGAAAACAACAAACGTAAACGAGCGCATTGTATCTTACAGATACAAACCAGAAACTGTAACCCAAACAGGAGAAAAAAACCCACTGAAACATATTCCGGGAACATTCCAAGAGACCCGTGTCCAGATGTGTAGATATAAGACTGCCTTCAAACTCTGGCAACAGAAGTAGAGCGACAATGTCATAAATTATCCATTGTCCGAAAATGACCCTTGAAATTTTGCACATGTTTGCAATGAAGGACATTAGTCTTTATTGCTCTTTTACAAAATAGACCCAATTTATCCATACAATTATCGCAGTAGGAGGTTTGTCAGCCGAGGAAACCTCTCTCCAGCTTCGCGACAACCCAAATCACACATCAAAGAAATATCAATGGAGCCACACTCGCAGCTTAGTGCCAGGGTTTCAAGGCAGATTTATTCAGCTCAAGGTCGTTAGATTCCAGTTATATTCCAGGTCGTTAGTTCCAGAGCTCTTTATCTGTGAGCTACAGCGCGACAGACGGAGACTTAATTGTCAAATACTATCACTGTACGTTGTTTCCAACATAGCAGATTCTCCACTTGCTCCAAGTGTTGAATGACTAATTTCCGCAGCAGATTTTTTGAGATGAAAACAGATGAGTAAATATTTTATGTACAAAGCCTGAGACATTCAAGATACTAAATAGGTGAGTCCTTTTCACTTCACTTGAAAGTCACACGTAATAATTTTATTGTTAAATAGTTTTGATGTCACTCTCCGTTATGCTGCATTAGCACAACTACTGCACTCTAATAATATTCAATATTATAATTAATAACTAAAGCACTACTCATTAATTAAAATAATTTTTGTGCGAATTCATTTTAATATTTATTTTTTAAAGAAATTTAGAATATGAATTTTCGTTCTCTAAAATAATTTTAAAACAAATGCTATATTTTTAGCTTCATTTAAACATTTTTAGTAAATATCCTTCAGATTGTTTGTCTATTTGTCGGTGTTTATGTGTATGACAGATATATTGCAGACACTGTACATGAGAAACGGCTGCACTTAATTTAATATAATTATTTATGAAGTTGCAACTTTGCAGAAAATAGGATCCAAGAAATTGTCACGAAATCGCTCAACAGATGGAGTTTATATACTGCAATTTCTTACATTTCTAAACCTACTGTGTGTGATAAAATAAAATTTGACATGTAAGAGTAACATTAAGAAGTATTATGCCTATTATGTTTGGGTGAATATGTGGGGATTGGTGGCGCTAATATAATGCTATATTTCTGTGAACCGGGAGCTATATCTCAAATTCCATATGAGACATTATGTAGATTAAATTTAGGTGTATATCATTCAACAAATGACACTGCTGTGCTGAAAAATACGCCATAAATAAGAAGATTAAATCTAAACTTCTATGGCATATGCATGTACCAAACTTGATATGTGAGGAGAAAATATATAAAATAGAATGATGGCTTAATTTGGTCGTATTTCGGACGAGAAAGGGCGCCGATATTACTCACCTTCTTTCTGTGACTTCCCATTTGATTAAATCTTTTAATTAATTTAATAAAAATGCAGTAAACACTATATGCAAAATCTTTATTGTAAGAAGTTATGATTAAACTTCCCTTTGTGTTTTACAGTAGAATGCGATGTTATACACAATGATATAGAAGAAAGTTTTGTGAGGGCTACAACATATTAGCTATAATTTCGGTTCTGTTACAATGTACTAGATATATTTTATATGAGGATATAGCTTAAACTTTCGCAGTATACAACCAAATTATATAAGAAATAGTCTTATTAATAAAAGTGAAATCGTGTGGTGTCTGCCTTTCCCTCTGTCTGTCAGCTTTTTCCAGAAAATCAACCACAGTTAGTCCGTAACGTCTCCGTCTGGATTTTCATTTTTTTACTTATGAAGAAAATTATTAAATAGAATGCATTAAAGTATTTAGCTCTAATAAATTTCTTGACATTTTCCTTTGCGTTGTAATTTCAAACTGTTTTCAATAAAATAAAACGCTTACAAAATTTAATTTTGTTTATTTTTTCTAACATAATCAGAAACATTTCTCTACGCGTGAAAAATTATTTTGAAAAAAAAAAAAAAAAAAAAAAAGGAAAATAAATCTAGTATTATGAAAAATTTCGGATAAAACTGAAATAACATTATCAATATTAAATTTCTATTTAGTTCTATTTAAAATAATAATTGCATTTAGTCAAATAGTCTCTATTTTTTCATGATTTTATCATTCTCAAATTAATGGGAGTACAGATTCACTAAAAAGTGCGCATGGCGAATTTTAATACTTGTTGTCATTTTGGAGTTGAATGAAAATAGCTATCGCAATTAAATAAGTAAAGATCTTCGCAAGAAACATCCGAGCTATTGTTCAGATTTTAATGTTCGTTATACGAAGTCCTACAGTATGGCTCTTAATGCATATGTGGATGCATAATTATTTTATTTAATAGCTTATTAATAAAACTGAAATAGCATCTGTCTTTCCGTCTGTCAGATGCCTCCAGAAAAATCTAACGCATTTATAGATGGGAAATTTGGCACACGCATAGACTGGGAGACCTTCGTGTGCACATCTAAGCTGAATTTTCAACTTTTTAAATTGAAAGTATTTGCGAAATTTTACACCAATAAACGTTCCCTTTAACGTTCGAAGGGGAAAAACTACAGATTCTGCTGCTTCTTTATTCAATGAGCAAAACGGCGCGAAATATACTTTTTTAAATTGTAATTGTTCGCTTACAAATGGATATTTTTATTTTCAAACGAAATTAAACTATATAACATATTACAGTACTGTATTTGGAGAGGAATTGCTATCATTTTATCGACGACCGGGTAAATAAAATTAAATATATGGAATTACTTCATAGTAAATACTATGTAAAATTTTATAGTGTTTTTTAATGTAATCGCGATTTAAATATGGAAAACATATTTAGATTTTAATTATATTGTCCGTTTCGAAACAGTCATCCGATATAAATCCATATTAATGTCTAAGTGTAAGGAGTTGGCTGTGTCAGCAACAGGAACACGGAAACCAGATATTGTGGTTTAGGAAATTGCTGTAGAAAGCAACAGGGACCCTAACAAACTTTTCAGCGTTTTCAATAGATTATTATTATTATTATCATTTATTTTTTAATGTAAAATGTGAAAATAGTGATACTTTTTTTCTTAATATTTTTTGTTTAAATACAGTGACTAGCGAAACAGGGAAAGTATGCTAGTTATGACTAAAATAATTAATTATTTTTCCATATATATATATATATATATATATATATATATATATATATATATATATATATATATATATATATACATAACGTTCGAAATTTTATAAAATAATTAATTCATTCACTGTATGTTCTAAACGTATAGTATCCACAAACACGCATACTATATGTCAAGTATTATATCGAATATGCATTCTACACATGAAACATATAATTCCATCTCCTTTTCATGTTAAACCAGTTCTATCTGAGACTTCAATAAATACAGAATTGTCATATGATCGATATCTTAAATACTCTGAAGGGAAAAGTGCCATAGCATTTCAATCATTGTTTGTAACACATAATATAAAATGCCAATCACTTATGCATGTAATCAAATAAGTCAAAATTCTTCTTAAACGTATACGGTTAACTATGAACAATAATTTGCATAAAAAGCAATATTTCCTACAATCATTCGAAACATCAAATATATTGGGTTGTTCGGAAAGTAATTTCGTATTTTCCTTCGAAAATGAAAGACGATTTTCTTATATTGTATAAATATTTTAATGAATTATATATTCTCCACTTTCATCGGTTTCTTAGCGATCTCACGAGTTGTTATTTGGCAGTTTTTCATAAATCAATACTTTATTTTGTCTTCATTAGCACAAACTTTTTTTCTAGAACGTTATGCATCTTCAACTCAAAATTGCCAGAACAAAATTTGGTAAACCAGTTTTGACAATAGCGTTCTTTAAATAAATTTTCTGTGCACACATCGTATACTTTTTTTTCCTTGTTTGAATAGTATTTTCGCATTTTTGATAGCAAAAACAAAATATGCCGAAAATGTCGCTTCTGATTTTCTTTATTTGATAGGGCACCAATCAAAAACTATTGAGCAGAATAAAACGACCTTTTTTACAAGCAAGCCTTGCTATATCAGCTGTCACAATATGTAATGGCAATGCAACTTAAATGTGAAGAAGGTGTGAAAAAAATACAATTAAATCCTCTGCTGAAAAAAAACGAAATGACTTTCCGAACAACCCAATAGAATTACATCTCACTTACGTGTTAATCAGTTCTCTACATATTATATATCATTTTAGAACTGTTATATGGCTGACGTTCACTGAAAATCACGAAAGGAAATAACACCATGGCCATTAAATAAACATTTGTAATGCATTAAATATCTAACGCAAGTAGGTATTAACATAACTTTCAATAGCCTTTGTATCTAATACTAATTTAAAATAATTATAATAATAATCTTCATTATTCATTTGTTGCCGAAACGTCAGTGGAGGCTTTCACGTTGAGACTCAAAATGATTTTGGGTTCAGTCTGTTTGTATGTCTGTCTCGCGATAGGAGCACGAAAAATTGCGCTATCGATTGTAATTTTGTACACATGTTCATAAGTCACACAGAATTAGCTGCATAGTTTTTGGAGTATATTCTATTTCCAGTTCGTTTACAGGGACACACCAACATTTTTCTTATTTTTACGTCTTATGGACAGAAATTGTATGTCTATATTGTTCATGAAACGTGTACAATAATACGGCAAATATTTTCTTATCATTACAGCCATAGATTTCCTTTAAAGGAATTTTAACATTGTTACTCTGCATTCAACAAAATACAATTAGCGCACATTAGTGATACACTTAAATTCATGTTTTCTGTAGAAAATATGTGCGCTTAGGCTCCATATTTAATGTACAGGACCTTATAAAATTGTCCACACAATGTCACGTAACCATCCAAGTTATCTGAATTTCGAACAATGTTTCATGAGTACGAAAAATAGGTTTTTACTGATGTATGAAATGTTTTATGCCGCGTTTACAGAGGGATACAAAATAATTTCGTGGCACTTAATATAGGGTATGTGTAGACTAAATAATTAATTTACGGGACCATACAAAGAACTCCGATGACATTCTGTAATCTGTCAAATTAGATCGAAATATTTATAAGTTATAATTAAATAGGAGTATTTATTTAAATTTAAATTTAAATTTATTTTCTTTGGTGTATATAGTAACTGGGACTACATTTCCGGGATACATAAAATATTTTCGCACAATTACGGTCTATAGTCGGTATTTCCATAAAATGTATTTAACATGTTTACGCCCCATTAAATATAATGAAATGTTATTAGAATTTTAAAACCATGTTTTTCTGTAAACATTGGGGGCATAAACATGACAATTAGTTTACAGGATTACTTAAAATAAATTGCACAGTTTAAAAGAATTCGCATTTTATGCAATAATGATTGTGATTTAAAAATAGCTTTTAAAATCCTTGTAAATTAACTGTTACGTCTTAACTTTTAACCGAATGTTTCAATGTTTTCCTCTTTCGATGTATTTCAGATCTGTTAGATTTATATTTTGTTAAAGGTGTTTTTTTTTTTTTTTTGATGAGAAGTTGGGGGCAAAGGTTAGTTATTAGATAATTGCTATTATCATTTCAGAAACTTCTCTTTAACCCCTACACGGAAGGGCTTCCCTGATGAAGACTTCTGTGTGTTTTGGGGTTTTATTTCGTTTCATATGCTAAAGTATTCCTATATTCAAGTTTTACATTGCCTTTTGCATCAATTTTGCGCATTGGTTTGTAAATCTCCTGTTCGTTTTTCTAATCTTTAAACTTGAATTTTCATTTCATATGCATAAATATTTGTTTTAAAGGTATTTTTTATCTGTTGCTTGGCTTCTACTATGCTTAATAGATCATCATTAATATATATATATATATATATATATATATATATATATATATATATATATATATATATAATGTAATATAATTAGAAATTAATTTTATTTTTAAGTCAATTAACAAACTACCGGTGGGAAATATTTCTGGAAATAGTTCTGGAAGTTCATGAAACCCTAATAAATAACACTTTCAAATAATAATAATTAGCCACAAGTGTTGCAAAAATATTTCTATGTTTTATTTTATTAAACAAACCTTCAGTAATAAAACATAACAATTATGTGGGATTTATTCTTCTCTAAATGAAAACCGCTACGATATAAATATATTGTTGCAGTGTGTAACAAAGAGATGAAACTAATTGTTATGCAAGTTAACTTTTCTCAATTTATCTTTCTTTCAAGATAAGTGAACACACTGTGAATTTCTATTATATTTTTAAGCGATATTTTCAGTGATATATATTCGCTATTCTATGCACTGCAAAGTTTCTGAAACAATAGCCTTTCATTTTGTTTTAAGTCTGTGTTACCTTTTATGCAATAAGTAAATAGATTAAGATAATTTGAAGATAGGATAATTTGAAGAATTCCCTTTTCAAGGAGAATGTCTATGTATATTTGTAAGTTCTAGAAATAATACATTACTTCTTAAGGCAATGCACACACACACACACAAAATTTGAAAAAAAAAATACATATATGAAAAAAATAATAAAAAAATAAAATAAAACCTGTTAATACACTGAAAGTTATGAAATGTCATGTCTTCTTAACCATAAAATAAAAAGAAGTTTATTTAATTTTAACGATTACTATACAAATATGTTTTTTTTTTTTTAACATTATACGTTAAATGTGTAAAATTAAAAATTAAAACGTAAACATAAAAACGATTTTATTATAAATAATGCCTCATCAAACTTATTTTGTAAGATATTCTGAGGTTATCTATGATTTTAAATTTTGTATTTTCAAACAGAAAGGACGCAGGCAGAATCAAACATTTGTAACACAAATACAATAATTTTATGTTAATTTTTATATTTTTTATCACAAATCACAAATTGAAGAAAATGAAAATCAATTTCCTTGTTTTGTTTATCTGTTTTTACAAAACCTAAAAAACAATTTGAAATTCATCCATCACACGCAAGAGTATTTTTTATATTTAGTTAAAATTTGTTTTTTAAAGTAAATGAACTATTTATTTTGTGTAGTCGCGTACTACATATTAAATGTTTCGTAATATAATCATATAAAACCTGCTGTTTCTTTTAATTTATCAGTTGTTCTTATCACTGACTGGTTAATGACGACTTAATTATTTTCCGCTTTCAGTATACTTATACTATTCTATTTTACTCTACAAAATGCGTAACTTAAAGATATTCTTCAATAATTAATAATAATAATGATAATAATAATAATAATAAAACTATATATATATATATATATATGTGTGTGTGTATGTGTGTGTGTGTGTGAATATTAAAAAATAAATAGTATTACATGTCATTATTAATTTTCACAGTATCGATGGAGAACTTATTACTACTAGCAACTTTTCTGATTAAAACGAATGCTTGAATACGAAATTGGGTCATCTTAAAGAGGGAAAGTACAGATTCTGCAATGAATTACTACAAATTATTTCACGAATGTTTAAAATAGATACATTTAAAACTGGTCTACAACGCACGAGATTTTATTTTTATTATTATTTTCTTAAAATTGGTTTTAAAGTAAATGAACTAAATAATATACTAATTTAAAACGCATCAAAATTTTTCAGTAGAACAGTCTACCATTTATATATGTAGTTTTTTATCCATAATTCAAAAATAGGAATAATTGTTAAAGCCTAAACAGTCATTTAATTCTTGTTTAACGATTGTAAATTTTCCAAATTGTAATTACATAGAAATAGGAAAAGGAAACAAAAGTTTCGCTAAATAATGCGTACAAAGAATTACCATTTAATTTAAACAGTAGCTGCGATGTATTTTTTTTTTTTTTTTTTTTTGTGTGTGTGTGTGTTGTACAAATTTAAATATCAAAACTTTTTTTTTTTTTGTGTGTGTGTGTGCTATACAAAGATAAATATCAAAACTTAAGGAAAAAATAATAATAATAATAAATCTAACGTAACCAGACGTATTCGACTTCAGACATTTTCTCAGCTATCCATAAATATTCTAGACAACTTATGTTAAAAGATTTATTTATTTATTTTTCTTTTTAATCCAAAAGTAAAATAAAATAAAATAAAGGTAACCAGTAACAATTTAACAAAAAAGTAAAATATTAAAACCCGAATAAACTACTACGTCAGAAACGCCAAATAAAAATATTGGAAATGCATACAGCTGTTTCGGTAGCCTAAAGCGTACCGTCTTCAGTGCAAAAATGATTCTAAATCAGGAGAAGTGCTCGTATACAAATCGGCTATTTCTAAACATTGCTGGGAGGAAAATCATAATTTTAAATTTAATTCAGCTAAAATAATTTGCAGACCTAAATCCATTCATGAACTCGATTTCTTTGAAGATTTTCATAATTATAAAAATTTTAAAAACCTTGTAAATTGTGATTTCGCTATTTCCTATTTATCTGACTGTTGGAAATTTTATATTCAGTCCACATTTTCTTAATTTTTCTACTGTTTACACAGCTAAGTTTCCTAAATTCCTATTGGCTACTCTCTCCACCTTTCCCGTAATCCTATTGGTTGTACTAAATCCGGCACCTCTCCTATAAATACGAGCACTTCTCCTGATTCAGAATCATTTTTGCACTGAAGATGGTACGCTTTAGGCTACCGAAAGAGCTGTATGAATTTCTAATATTTTTCTTTGGCGTTTCTGACGTAGTAGTTTATTCCGGTTTTAATATTCCAACGCCAAGTAGAAGTAGTTCCAACGCCAAGTAGTTCCAAGTTTATTAAAAAAGTAGAATGTTTAGAACAACCTTGTAAAAACGTATCCTTGAAATACGTTCTACCTGTAGCATGTGATTTTATTGTCACACTTATTAAACTGTCACGTGACTACGGCTGGGAAATATAACGATTTCTTTAAAAAATTGCATAGATAAATAAAAACTATTTTTTATAACATGCAGGGTATTAATAACTACTAAAAAATAAGATTTAGTAATTTGAAATTATGCATTAAATACGACACACACAGCAATGAAACAACAAAAATACGATAAAATATGAATTATTTTACTAAGCACTTTTTAACCGAGAATGCGGTAGCGTTAACATAATGCATTTTCCATAATTTAATAAACAGATGTATTTAGAAATTCACATTAAAACTAAAATTAAATATCGTTAATTTAATATATACATATATATGCAGAGAGTGATAGCGGATAAACTGCATTTTCGTTCTTTTGAATATTTTAAAAATTATATGATGTTTTAACAATGTTTATTTTGAACTAACCTCTTTTTTCCATCAGCTGGTACTAATACAATATCTCCGTTTATTTTTAATGAGTTATCAGCCATTAATTTTTTTTTAAGTATTTGCTCACTGACCCAAGTTGACTGTTTTAACAAAATATTAAAAATTTAATAGCACTTAATATTTATATATATGTCAGAGGATCTAAATATTCTGACATATCTAAATACAGTATAAAACTGATAATTGGAGCACCGATAGTCAGAAATTCCGGTTAATCCAAACTGGTTTTATTTTTGAAAATTAAAATTTAAAAGCTTTAAAAGCTTTAAAAGCTGTTTCAGTCGGTTTATTGAATGGGGATTTATTGAATGAAGTCCCCCCAAGGCGCAACTTTGACATGAGTCCCCCCCAGGCCCAATTTTGACATGAGTCCCCCCCAAGGTACAACTTTGACATGAGCCTCCCCAGGCACAACTTTGACATGAGTCCCCCCCAAGGTACCCCTATTTCAGTCGGTACAGCGTTGTCGAATTTTTATAATACACTCTTAATAGTGCTAAGGGCCAATTTCAGTCTGTTTATTGAATGGGGATTTATTGAGTGGGAATTTATTGAATGAAGTCCCCCCAAGGCCCAACTTTGACATGAGTCCCCCCCCCAGGCCCAACTTTGACATGAGTCCCCCCAAGGTACAACTTTGACATGAGTCCCCCAAGGCCCAACTTTGACATGAGTCTCCCCCCAGGCCAAACTTTGACATGAGTCCCCCCAAGGTACCCCTATTTCAGTCGGTACAGCGTTGTCGAATTTTTATAATACACTCTTAATAGTGCTAAGGGCCTATTTCAGTCGGTTTATTGAATGGGGATTTATTGAATGACGTCCCCCCGAGGCCCAACTTTGACATGAGTCCCCCCCAGGCCCAACTCTGACATGAGTCCCCCCCAAGATACAACTTTGACATGAGTCCCCCCAAGGCCCAACTTTGACATGAGTCCCCCCCAGGCCAAACATTGACATGAGTCCCCCCAAGGTACCCCTATTTCAGTCGGTACAGCGTTGTCGAATTTTTATAATACACTCTTAATAGTGCTAAGGGCCTACTTCAGTCGGTTTATTGAATGGGGATTTATTGAATGAAGTCCACCCCAGGCCAAACTTTGACATGAGTCCCCCCCAAGGTACCCCTATTTCAGTCGGTACAGCGTTGTCGAATTTTTATAATACACTCTTAATAGTGCTAAGGGCCTATTTCAGTCGGTTTATTGAATGGTCATTTATTGAATGAAGTCCCCCCAAGGTACAACTTTGACATGAGTCCCCCCAGGCCCAACTTTGACATGAGTCCCCCCCCAGGCCCAACTTTGACATGAGTCCCCCCCAAGGCCCAACATTGACGTGAGTCCCCCCATGGCCCAACTTTGACATGAGTCTCCCCACAGGCCCAACTTTGACATGAGTCCCCCCAAGGCCCAACTTTGACATGAGTCTCCCCCCAGGCCCAACTTTGACATGAGTCCCCCCAATGCCCTACTTTGATATGAGTCCCCCCCAAGGTACAACTTTGACATGAGTCCCCCCCAAGGCACACCTTTGACATGAGTCCCCCCAAGGCCCAACTTTGACATGAGTCCCCCCCAGGCCCAACTTTGACATGAGTCCCCCCAAGGCCCAACTTTGACATGAGTCCCCCCCAGGCCCAACTTTGACATGAGTCTCCCCCAAGGTACCCCTATTTCAGTCGGTACAGCGTTGTCGAATTTTTATACGTCACTCCTAATAGTGCTAAGGGCCTATTTTAGTCGGTTTATTGAATGGGGATTTATTGATTGAAGTCCCCCCAAGGTACAACTTTGACATGAGTCCCCCCAAGGCCCAGCTTTGACATGAGTCCCCCCCCAGGCCCAACTTTGACATGATTCCCCACAAGGCCCAACTTTGACATGAGTCCCCCCAAGGTACAACTTTGTCATGAGTCTCCCCCAAGGCACACCTTTGACATGAGTCCCCCCAAGGCCCAACTTTGACATGAGTCCCCCCCCAGGCCCAACTTTGACATGAGTCCCCCCAAGGTACAACTTTGACATGAGTCCCCCAAGGCCCAACTTTGACATGAGTCTCCCCCCAGGCTAAACTTTGACATGAGTCCCCCCAAGGTACCCCTATTTCAGTCGGTACAGTGTTGTCGAATTTTTATAATACACTCTTAATAGTGCTAAGGGCCTATTTCAGTCGGTTTATTGAATGGGGATTTATTGAATGACGTCCCCCCAAGGCCCAACTTTGACATGAGTCCCCCCCCAAGATACAACTTTGACATGAGTCCCCCCAAGGCCCAACTTTGACATGAGTCCCCCCCCAGGCCAAACTTTGACATGAGTCCCCCCAAGGTACCCCTATTTCAGTCGGTACAGCGTTGTCGAATTTTTATAATACACTCTTAATAGTGCTAAGGACCTATTTCAGTCGGTTTATTGAATGGGGATTTATTGAATGGAGTCCACCCCAGGCCAAACTTTGACATGAGTCCCCCCCAAGGTACCCCTATTTCAGTCGGTACAGCGTTGTCGAATTTGTATAATACACTCTTAATAGTGCTAAGGGCCTATTTCAGTCGGTTTATTGAATGGGGATTTATTGAATGAAGTCCCCCCAAGGCACAACTTTGACATGAGTCCCCCCAGGCCCAACTTTGACATGAGTCCCCCCCAAGGCCCAACATTGACGTGAGTCCCCCCAAGGCCCAACTTTGGCATGAGTCCCCCCAGGCCCAACTTTGACATGAGTCCCCCCAAGGCCCAACTTTGACATGAGTTCCCCCCAGGCCCAACTTTGACATGAGTCTCCCCCAAGGTACCCCTATTTCAGTCGGTACAGCGTTGTCGAATTTTTATACGTCACTCTTAATAGTGCTAAGGGCCTATTTTAGTCGGTTTATTGAATGGGGATTTATTGAATGAAGTCCCCCCAAGGTACAACTTTGACATGAGTCCCCCCAAGGCCCAGCTTTGACATGAGTCCCCCCCAGGCCCAACTTTGACATGATTCCCCACAAGGCCCAACTTTGACATGAGTCCCCCCAAGGTACAACTTTGACATGAGTCTCCCCCAAGGCACACCTTTGACATGAGTCCCCCCAAGGCCCAACTTTGACATGAGTCCCCCCCAGACCCAACTTTGACATGAGTCCCCCCAAGACCCAACTTTGACATGAGTCCCCCCCAAGGTACAACTTTGACATGAGTCCCCCCAAGGCACACCTTTGACATGAGTCCCCCCCAAGGCACACATCCCCCTCATTGGGAAAAAGAGAAAAAACGTTATTTTGCGGCTATAAGACAGTTTGGACTTCCAACGTTATTTGTTACAATATCTGCAGCTGAAACACATTGGTTTGATTTAATGAAAACTTTATCATGGAATTTAGATCGTCACGAATTAACTAAAGAAGAATTTGTCGATATTAACAAGTTTAGCAGTAGGCCTCTGGCACTAAATTAAAATCTGTCAATGTCAGATTTTCATGTTTAAAATAATGAAATAATGTCGTGTCTGTATAATTTTTTTTAAATATGAGCAGAACTTTTATTATGAACTTTTATACTTTTTTTTTATTGTTACTGAGTGAATATGTAATGGGAAATATAGAAGAAAGTCTTGTGGTGGCCACAATATACTAGATTTTTTAGGATAAAGTAGTTATTGAAACCGTCGTTTACACACACACACCAAAAAAAAGTTTCTATATTTATTTATTTTTTTTGTTAATGCAATAGTGCTCTTTGGCTCTCGTATATACACGATAGGTAATTTATTATCACATGTTGCATTAGAATTTGCTAACAGTAACAGTGTTTCTTTTCTCATTTTAAAGCTTGGAGCACAGGACTTCTCTTCACAAGCGAGATCTTTTTGCGGCAGTGCTTTAAAATTTAGTCAACATATAATACAATTCCACACTAGCTGCTATAAATAATTTTAGAAAGAAATTAAACCCCTATTTCACTACTCATGATTTAAACATTTTAGTATAAAACTGTTTTCTATTCTATTTTGTTGGACAAAATATAAGCCAAAACCTGTTTCCTCGTTTTCTTCTTTTGCACGTAATTTTTAAACAAATAAACATATGAATAAACATAGAAAATTTGAATGGCCTGTTCGTTATGATATTATTAACCGAAGTTTATATAACTTTAGCACAAGAAGAATTTTTAAGCTAATATATATTCATTTTTCTCTCAAAAGTAAGCTTTGGAAGAAATGAAAAAAATTCAACAATTTTTGGATCGAACACTTAATGAAATGATGCCTTCCAGATAGGTGAAGATTCATACACATCCATATATTGGATTACAACCAAATCCTTCTACCTGCATTCACTTATCTGATTCTTATTTTTTCTTTTTTTTTTTCTCATGCGAATAACTTTTTAAAAAATATGCATACAAACATGAAAATCGGGTAAGATGTTCCTTATAAGATTATTTATCAACGTCATTGTTATTCTAGTGCTGGGTGTAGTTTACAAATTAGTAATTATATTTAAAAAAAAAAGTATATTATAAAAGTAAAAGAAAAATTAATACAGACAGAAAAATGGAGATTTAGTTTAACATTTCATTGCATGTGCGACTTTCCCTATCTTTACCTTATCCTTAACAACATTTTTCATCAAGTGTTCTTTCCTAAAATTATTGAAATTTTGCATTTTTTACAAGGCTTAGTTTTGAGAGAAAAATGAATATTTGTCTGCTAAAAAAATATTCTTATGCTAAAGTTAGTATAATTTGATTTATAATATGATAACGAACAGACCATTCAAATTTTATGTTTGTATGTTTATTTATTTTTTTTTTTTTTTGTAATTCGAAAAGGCACTGTCACAATTAGTTCAGATTAGCAAGGTTCAGTAAAAATAAATGTACAGGCACAAACACACACACATAAATGTAATATATAGGTGGAATCACTTTAGTTAATTACTTAAAATAATATTTTATTTTTCACATCTTGTTAGATATACGTAATTATATATTACAGTTGTTTAGCACATATATATATATATATATATATATATATATATATATATATATATATATATATATATATATATATATATATATACGTATGTGTTCTGAGATATTTGTTTTTATACAAAAGCCAATTTTCTTCGAGAAAATTAATATTTTAATAATTTACTTTCAAAAAACATCATTCTTTTATTTGAGATAGCTTAAAGGAATTGCTAAAATAGAACGCGATTGGCAGAAAATGTATTCTGGTAAAGGGTTACCAGAATACATTTTCTGCCAATCGCGTTCTATTTTAGATTTTTTCCGTAAAGGAAAAAAAAAAAAGTTTTTTTTTTTTTTTTTCGTCGATAGAGGGTGCTGCACGGGACGCGTAACGAGAAATATACAAATCAGAGTACTATAAATTGCACGGATTTACAATTGACACAGCTTATTTCTAATTTTGCCTCTTATTGTGCATATATGATGTTTTAATTGCGATGTTGACTTGGTGGACTTTTGGCGACGATATTTTTCCTGAGCTAAGAATCGGCGTCTGAATCTGTAATTAGCAATATTGTAACTCGTTTACAAACTGTACATTGGGTGGATAGCAAACACATATATTACTATTTAAATGTCTTTAAAGATTTGTATGGAAATAAATACAGTTTTTCATGGAAACATATGATTTATTCACATAATTATATATAATATCACATAATTATATAATGTCACATCGACTTCATGAAAATAGCTTTTTTGCAAACCGTATTCAAATCTATAAATTTCTTCACTTTTGATGATTTTTTAAAATGTCTACAGATTTTCTGCCATCCGGTATATATACCCCCCCCCCCCAGCATAGTTTTCCATAGCACAACTTGAAGATATCCCTTGGATGCACTTTTATCCTTATGATATCCGGAGGATATCTTTTGGATGCGATGTGCTGTTAGGGGGATATATATATGTATATATATATATATATATATATATATATATATATATATATATATATATATATATATATATGTGGTTGCTTACTTTTTAAAGACACTAAAAAACAACGTGATTTTGATTTCTTCTTATAGTAATGAAGCAACAAATATGAATATATATATACACTGCTCGACATTAAAAATGCAACACCAAGAAGGAATGATAATAACGGAATGAAATTTGTTGGACACATACATTATAGTAGGAAGAACAATTGATTAAAATTTCAGGAAATTTGGAATACTATGTACTGAGAAAACAGTACATAAAGCGGCGACCTCTGTGAACAATAACAGCACATATCTGCCTAGGCATTAAATCCAACAGCGATTGGATGACATGTACGGGTAGAGCACTTCATGAAGCTTCAACACGAGGCCACAATTTTTCGATCGAAGTTACTGGTGAGTGGTGGGGGCAAAGTCGCATTTCAATGATTAAACAGTCATTTTCATTGGTGCGAGATCAAGAGAACGCGCTAGCCAGTGCAACAGTCGAACGCATTCTGTATCAAAGAAGGTCCGGACAATACAAACAACTTGCGGTCGTGCATTAACTTGCTTAAATTTTGCACTACGGAGTCCTCGAATACAGGGCAGAGGGGAGGGCCTTAACTCATCAGAAATTTAATGGCCGCTGTTCAGAGTGCCAGGAATACGAACAGGAAGTAATCGAGACGTGTGTCCAATGGGAACCCATAATATCATTGCAAATGGTGGACTGTATGATGATGTTGAATCCCAGCTGGCAATGTGCATTATTCATAATGCCGTTAAATACGGATAAGGCAATCTTGATGCTGTAAACAGGATTGTGATTTGTCTGAAAAGTGACTTCACGCCATTCCTGCGTCCAGGTTCATCGTTGATCACACAATAATGGCGCCCATATCAGTGATGCAGTTTTGAGGGAAATCAGAATTTTGGTAGCCGGGTACTGAGTCAACACCTGGACTGATGGTATGTTGTACCATTGGATACACGTCCCGGTCACCTCTTGTTTTCATTTTCGCTACTCTGAATACCAGCCATTACATTTCTGACGAGTTAAGGCCCATAGGTCTGCCCTATATTCAAGGCCTCCGAAGCGCAACATTTAAGCAGGACAATGCACGACCGCAAGTTGTCCATATTGTCTTGAATTTCATTGATGCCGAATGTGTTCGACTGTTGCTCTGGCTAGCGCATCCTCCTGATCTCGCACAAATGAAAATGACTGTTTAATCGTTGAAAAGCGACTGGCCCCCCCACACTCACCAGTAGCTTCGATCGATGAATTGTGGCATCGTGTTAAAACTTCATGAAATGCTCTACCCGTACATATCATCCAATCGCTGTTCGATTCAATGCCTAGGCAGATATGTGCTGTTATTGCTCACAGAGGTCACTGGTTTATGTACTGTTTTCTCAGTACATATTACTCCAAATTTCCTGAAATTTTAATCAATTGTTCTTCCTACTATAATGTATGTGTCCAACAAATTTCATTCCGTTATTATCATTCCTTCTTGGTGTTGCATTTTCAATGTCGAGCAGTGTATATATATATATATATATATGCAATATATAAGTTAAATAAAGTAGTTCAATTTCAATTGAATGAATGGAAAATAGATATAACAATGTAATTGTTAAATAAACATAATAAATACACTGGTATTATATATTTTAATATGATGAATTCCTACAAATCATTCCATAATAAACACACTATCTTGTGTCATTACCACATAATCATCAATTCTGAGTGTTTATTTATTTATTTATTTATATTTATTTTTTTACGTACTTTGTAATTGGTATATTGATTTTTAACAGCATGGTACAGCTTACAAAGATATTATAAATCTCTGTGCAATTAAAGAGAAATAATTACATATAAAAAATATGTTTTGTACTTAAAATATTTTTTTGTCAAAACGACCTTATCTACAATAATTCTAAAACGAACTTTTTTTTTTTCTTTTCAGTGCATCATATTGCCATTGTCATTTTCATTTCATATCTTTATATTTGTTACTATTCCCTTTATGGGGAACAAAGACAACCAACCTGAAGCTTTTCTTTTCTTTTTTTTTTTTTTCCATTCTTACGAAGAACAACCTATTGCATTAAAATAAAAACATAAGGCATGATATCTTTGCGATTCAAGAAATAATATCTGAAATACGAAATTATAATGAATATATACATATATGAAAGGGATAAAAAATAGTTAAATTTAAATAATTAAAATCCGATTTTAAAATCTAGAAATCGCTAATAATTCGTAAGTGCGCCTTTAAACTTTGTTTCACAGCAGAAGACTTCATAACGCGAAAATCAGAAAAATTGAACAACATTCAGAATAAAAAGTGCTGAGTAAGTGCAATCGTCCTTTTCTTGTGGTTAAGTAATGCATGTTAATTAATCCTGGGGATCCAGGCTTGAGCTGGCATGTCAATTATAAATTTAATAGCCAGTGAATAAGCAGGGGTGGACTAAATATTCCCGCCGAAATAGACGGTATTTAAGCTGGGACACACGAGAAATCGTGGCTTTTTCCGAAACTGACTTGCTTAGGAAATCTACGTTAAATATTACTCTTATTATGTAAAGGCTCGCTAACGAAACCCGCGGGCCCGTAAGGGCGCCGCTACGAAGTGCCGACTTTCGGCATGGTTAACGGGACATATGACGCTCAGGATGTCTAACTTTCAGGCCAAGCCTGCATCTTGAACTTAATAAATATATATATATATATATATATATATATATATATATATATATATATATATATATATATATATGTATTATGTGAGCCTTTTTCAGAGCTTTTGTTACCCTATAACCAACTAATATTAGTCAAATATGGAATTTTTACTGCTATCTTTAGTTATCCCCTCTTAAAAGTAAATTGAACAATTTTTTTTTTTTTTTTTTTTTTAACTTATATGTTTAAAAAACTTTAGCAACATATAAACATATCTTTTAATTCTATACCTAAGCTTTGCCCTTAAGTTGACAAGTTTGTTAAATTTAAAAGTTTCTTATATTACCCCGAATGGCGATATATATATATATAGGGAGAGAGAGAGGAATGTTGATAGAATGATAAGGAATGAATATACATAGTATTATATGTATTATAGGAAATAAGTAAAAGAAAACTGTTTTTTGAAATAATATGCAAAAAGCACATATGCATATAAAATAATCGAAAATGACGTCGTATTACACATTGCAAATATGTATTATTATTTTTTTTAAATAATGATAAAACAATTCTTTTGTAAGATTGAGAAATAATCTAGTGAACTTACACTCGCAAATATTCTTTGGTAGAAAATGTCATACATTTATGGACAAAAGTGGAATATCTTTGAATTTATAAAAAAAAAAAAAAAAAAAAAAAATGAAAATCAATCACCTTTGTATTTTCCGTATAGCATAATATTTAGCAGAATGAAAGTACTCTCTAAAAAATGACATCCTGTTTAAAATGCCTTTTTGATTCAAAAGTATATGCATTCAGATATTTCTAAAAAACTTGCATGAATTCTTAAAAAGAAATTCAACAGCAAAACTTTGAAAAATATTAAATATAAAATACATTATTTGTAATTCTAGATTTGTATTTTAAAATTTAGTATAAGATATATAAACGTTTTTTTCCCCACGTTGTTGAACGCATTGAAAACAAGTTTTCAGTACATTCTGGCACTAACGTTTCAGTGGTGTAATGCAGTATTCGTAAGAAACCATATTAAAAGCGTTTGCAATTATATTTAAAACTTTTTTCTGATAATTGATGGCATATATAAAAATTCAGCTTGTTTTAAAGTTCGGAAATAGCTGTATTAAAAATACTGATGTATTTCGAAACAGTTCAAATTTTATTTAAAAAAAAAAAAAAAAAAAAAAAAAGTCTGCGATAAATTATATAAAGCTGCAGTTGAAAAAAAAAGTTTAATATGTGAAATGATTGATAGTTTAAAAACGTTTTTGAACGTTGCTAGTTAGTAATTGTATATTTTATCTTTCCATAAGTACTCTGTTATGCTCCCTAATATCTGCAATACTCTAAAAAATGTGGCATAAAATCATTTTTAGTTCCCCATCATACTATAGGTATGAGGAGCTTAGGTAATCGTGAAATTTTCGACTTTGGTTTTTTTAATTTATTGCACGTTTTCAGGTGTGAGTATACCGAAAATGACAAATTTTTTATGGTGTCCGTCTGTAGTGTTTCAGTTACATTGTTAGTCCGTTAGTGTGTTAGTATGCCAGTCTGTGTACACGATATCTCAAGAAGAAATTACCGCAGAGAAGTCAGATCAGTTTTAAAATGTTACTTTCGACACTGGAAGGAACCCTATTCATCTACAACATTCTAATTACAAATCTTCGTAAGTCATTAGAAATTTACTATTTGCTTAACATGGGAGAATAGAGCAAAATTTCACTTAAACGTGCATTAAATGGAAATTTTTACTGTAAAGATGTCAGACAAAGTTAAAGTATCGGTTTTGATGCCGGAAGGAACACCAGTAACAATAAACATGCTAATTCGTAAATTTCGCAAGTTATTGGAAATTCACGAATTTCTTAAAATGGCAGTATAGGACGAAATTCCACATAAACGTCGATTTTTAGGGATATTTTCATCGTAAGGATGTCAGAACACTTTTGAAATATTATTTACAACACTGATATGAATATTACTGACTATGAATTTTAAAATTTAAAAATTTCGTAAATTATTGGAAATTTACGAATTTTTCTAACATGGCAGAATAAGGCAAAATTTCACATAAATGTCAATTTTGAGGGATATTTTCATCGTAAAGATGTCAAACAACTTTTGAAATATTATTTATGATACTGGAAAGAATATCATAGACATTATTTCTCCAATTTAAAAATTCCTAAGTTATTTAGAATTTACGATTTACTTAACACGGAAAAACACGGCAAAATTTCACATAACCGTCAATATTGAAGGATATTTTCATCGTAAAGTTGTCAAAACACTTTTGAAATATTATTTAGGATACTGGCATGAATATCATAGACTACGATTTTTCCAATTTAAAAAATTCGCAAAAAATTCGTAATTTGCGACTTAATTAACATGGCAGAATAGCGCAAAATTGATCATAAACGACCATTTTGAGGATCATAAATATATCAGACAACTTCAAAATAACATTTATGATACGTGTCTGAACATGATTGACTACAAATATTCTGACAGGAAAATTTCGTAAGTTATTTGTAATTGAAGATTTTATCAACATAGCGAAATTGAAAATGTTTCATATAAATAGGAATTTTGAGGATTATTGCATTTCAAACAGTAGCATGAAAACTAAACAGCGGAATTGACCTTGATAAAATAAATTAATAGATTAGAATAAAATAAAAATATCGAATCGGGGATTTCATTCTGCCACTGTGTCAAGCTTTGTCAAATTCATTTCTATTAACATGGTTATAATATGTCTCGCACTAGATATTTATAAGAAAATAAATATGATGGGGAACTGAGCAGAGTCCACCTATGCAAACAAGTTTCATTTTATGCAAATGCAATAATTCCCTTCATTCTGTAACAGTAGAAATTTTATAAAATAACTTTCCACTCATAAAAAAAGAAATGCTTTCTTCAATCTAGATACGTTTAATCATATCCATAAAATAAATTATAAATAACGAAATTTATGTAAAAAAAATTAAATATAGAATTTGAATTCAATATATATATATATATATATATGTATATTTGTTATTAATCTTTATAAATTATTTTTTTTATTAATCTTATAAAAGGTATTTACTGTTACATTTTTGCTATTGATTTATTATTATTATTATTTTTATTATTTGTATTACTTATTGTTACTCATCTTAAAAAAAAAAAGAAAAAAAAATCGGAGGAATTCAATTTAATTAATAATATCATGTTTGGAATGACTTATAGGCTAATTTTAAGAAGTTACATAGTTAACATAAATTATACACATACGCTTGAAAATATAGTCAGTGTTGAAATTTTGTGTTTGCTGGAATTAATATTTAAAGCAATTATATATTGTCTTTGTACAATATATTAAAATATATAATTAGCCTGCAATTATGATCAATATAATCAAAAAATAGCAGGAAATATATTCTTTAATATATAAATATTGTAAATCTGGGCTGTTTAAATATTAAAATTTACAGGCCAATGTTCCCAATTAGGAACATCGAATTAAAACTTATTTAAAAATTCGAATTGCACCAATATAGACTTGAAAAAAACTAGATATTTTGAAGGATGGCTTGATTTTTTGGAATAGAAATAACATTCCTATCATTAGTTGGTAACTGTGCAAAAAAATTTTTAAATGATCGTTTTTTTTTTTTTTTTTTTTTTTTTTCTACCGAGTACAACTAAAAGAAATGCGTAAAAGTTGAAAGTATCTGATGCTTCTGAAAATCAGTTGATATATTTTAAAAACTCTTATTATCAAAAAGGACGTTAGATTTGATAATATTAAACAGATGCCATTAATAATCTATAATATTAATCTTAAAAATAATCTAATATTATTAATTATTCTTAACTAGCCGCCTTCGGCGACCAGCTGGTTTGCGATCCTTGAAAAATCCGACTATATGAAACTCCCGCTCGGTGGCGATTGCGGCGCCTTTTTCCCATTTCAGATCTTACAACAGCTTATTGACATATAGTGAAAATAGCTTTATTGAAAAATTTAATCTCAGTAAATTCCTGATCGGTAGCCTGCGGCGCCTTCTTCCCGTTTGAATATCTGAAACAGCCAGTTCGCTCACAGTGTTACGATCTTTCAAAATTCTGACTTTAGCAAAGTCCCGCTTGGTGGTGACTGCGGCGTCTTATCCCCGTTTTAGAACATACAACACCTTCCTCGCTCATTAGAATTAAAAATATTGAAATTTTAAAATATTACAGCATGATCTGGCGGTAGAAATTTCTGTAATCTACTGTTCAATTCTAAATCAACAAACCTTTCAAATGATGTATTACTTATGAAAATATTTTAATTAGTAGCTCAGATACAAAAGAAAACCCATTCAGTACATCTCAAAACGTATAAATTGGGTGAAATCTCGAATACCACCTTTGATAATATAAAAGTATTTCAAAATATCTTTCGAATGAAGTATTAAAAATAATTTAATCATAATTAAAATATTAGAATAAAATGTTATTTGCAATTAAATGTAAATTAAAATGAAATTTTTTTTTTTATTATTCTCCGAGATTTTTTTTAAATATTCTATCTCAGTAATCCGACTTATATATGGTTTTCTCCGAAACTTGCATAATTCCGGGCTTATATAACGTTAAAAATCCTTAGTACGATGTGTGAGCAGAAATTGGAATTCGAAACTCGGCAAAATATTAAAGAATAAAGGTGTTCTGCGTATTCCGTTGTTTTCTTCGAAACTCCCGTTCCTTTTCTACATCTTTGCCCCTTCGCCCCCCCCCCCCTTTTCGTCGCTAATAATAATTTTACACTCGAAAATATCCGCAATTGATTTACCTTGCCTTAAAATCTAAATATGCCAACCGATTTCAAACGCTGTAACTCTTTTTTTTTTGCCCCTTTCCTCCCTACCTCAAGCCCTCCCTAATAATTGTACTCTTTCAAAAATATTCCGAATCGGATTATCGGGCATTAAAACCAAATACTACGAAATTTCAACGGTATATCTCAATTTAAAATATTGCAAAATATAAAAGAAAACTTAATCTTTTTCCAATAAATATGTAATTTTTTTGTTTGTTGATATATTTTCATGAAAATTGAACAGTAGCTTTATAATATGCTGTCTAGGCCGAATATTAATTCAAATGTAATGTGAATGAAAATTAGAAAAAAGTTAGAAAATTGCAATTTCCCCCCGCACTATAAAACACGTGACATCTTAATTGATTACAATCATTTCCTTTTTCATCCAGACAGTTGTCTGCGATCTATTTTTTTCATTTTCAATCTGAAATTTATAATTGAAACTTTATATATATATATATATATAAATATTTCACGTATGCAACATTATAATTATTATTATTTATTTTTTATTTATTTATTTATGACTTTCTTCTATATTCAATAGAAGAAAGTATTGGATTCGTAAAAATTTTCGACCTCGGGTTTTTGATGGATTTACACGTTTTGAGAGTTGTAGAACACGATTTGACCTTTTATAGAAAATGTGTGTCTGTCCGTCTGTCTCTGTGTGTGTGTGTGTGTGTGTGTGTGTGTGTGTGTGTGACAAAATTATGTGGCAACTGTATCTCAGGTACTACTGCACAGAATTTCATACAAATTGGTATGTAATTGCATCTTGACATAAATTAGTGCCTATCAACTTTTGGTAAAAACTGTCTTACAGGCTGCGTTGCCATCCCGTTTTTTCTAAATTTTTAACATGGTGATATAGGGCAAAATATTGTATAAATGGGCATAAAGAGAATTATGTTTTAGTAATTATTATGAAATTTACAAGAATTATTTATAATAGCGATAGTAAACTGGGAAAAAAATTTTGTATGTGCAGGAGCCTCGGCACCTCCTGGGGGGCGGGGGAAGTCGCCCCTCGAGGGGAGTAAATTTTCAAGATGGGTATCTTTCGAAAGGTCTCGTCAATAATTTTAAAACGAATTGTTGAACTATAAACATGTGATAATTTAAAGCAAAGTTATCGATTTTTTTTTTTTTTTTTTTTTTTTTTTTTAATATTGTTACTGAGTGAATTTGTGTAGGAAAATATAGAAGAAAGTCTTGTGGTGGCCACAACATACTAGTTTTAGTTAGTCTATAAAAATATATTACGCTATAAAATGAAATAAAGGAATAATATTTTTTAGTTCCCCATCATACTATAAGTATGGGGAACTTAGGTAATCGTGAAAATTTTCGACCTCGGTTTTTTGACTTTTTTACACGTTTTCAGGTGTGAGGAATCCGAAAATGACAAAATTTCAATGGTGTCTGTCTGTAGGGTGTCTGTTATTCTGTTAGTCTGTTAGTGTGTAAGTCCGTTAGTTTGTTAGTCTGTGTACACGATATTTCAAGAACAAATTGTCGCAGAGAGGTCAGATCAGTTTTAAAATATTACTTTCGACACTGGCAAGAACCCTATTTATTTGCAACATTCGAATTTAAAAACTTCGTAAGTTATTAGAAATTTACGATTTTCTTAACATGGGAGAATAGGAAAAAAATTCACTTAAACGTGCATTAAATGGAAACTTTTTACTGTAAAAATGTCAGATCAGGTTTAAAATATCAGGTTTGATGCCGGAAGGAACAGCAGTAACTATAAATATGCTACTTTGAAAATTTCGCAAGTTATTGGAAATTTACGAATTCCTTAACATGGCAGTATAGGGCAAAATTTCACATAAACGTCAATTTTTAGAGATATTTTCATCGTAAAGATGTCAGACTACTTTTGAAATATTATTTAGGACACTGGTATGAATATTAATGACTATGAATTTTCCACTATAAAAATTTCGTAAGTTATTGGAAAATTACGAATTTCTTAACATGGCAGCATAGAGCAAAATTTCACATAAACGCCAGTCTTGAGGGATATTTTCATCGTAAAGATGCCAAACCACTTTCGAAATATTATTTAGGATACTGGCATGAATATCATAGACTATGATTTTTCCAATTTAAAAAAATTCGTAAGTTATTTGGAATTTACGATTTACTTAACATGCCAGAATAAGGTAAAATTGAGCATAAACTTTCATTTTGAGGCTCATAAATACATTAGACAACTTCAAAATTACATTTATGATATTTGTTTGAACATGATTAAATACAAATATTCTAATAGGAAAATTTCTTAAATTACTCGTAATTTACGATTTTACCAACATAGCGAAATTGTCAATTTTTCATATAAATATGAATTTTGAAGATTATTGCATTGGAAATAGTAGCATGAAAACTAAACAACGGAATTGACCCTGATAAAATAAATTAATAGATTAGAATAAGATAAATATATCGAAGTGGACGGTGGATAGCCTATTAGGCGGGGTTTTCATTCTGTCACTGTATCAAGCTTTTGTCAAATTCATTTCTTTTAACATGATTATATCTCTCAAACTAGAAATTTATGAGAACATAAATATGATGGGGAACTAAGCAGAGTCCACCTATGCCAACTAGTTTTAATTTTTTCTTATACTGTAAAAAAAGTATTACGACATTTTCTCTTTGATTTCTACACTTCAAAAGATTGAAACAAAATATAAGTTAATGCCAACATAGATATGAAATGTAATAACCGCTGAAAATATAAATTTTCACGCAAATATGTCTTATATAGATATTTGTTGATAATGAAAATATATAAAAGATAAACATAATAAGAGTTATTGATCATTTGGTAGTTCAAAATAAATTAAATTGATTGTATCAGAAATATAGACATGGGATTATGTAAACATATGTTGCGCTATAATAAGATATTTCATAATAAAAAAAAAAAAAAAGTGCATAAAACTAAATTCAGATGTAATGTTAAAATGTGGTAGTTTTTGAGTTATATTTACTTAACTCAAATTAAAATAAATGAAGTAATACTATCAAAATTGGTTAAACACAAATAAACATGGAAGGATGCGCAAAGAAAACGCTATATTTTTAAAAGGGGTTAAAATACAACTTTTATTTCCTATAGATTCATATATTTTTTCTTATTAACGGGTCATAATAAACTAGTTGGCAGCAACTGCAATACAAATATTATGGAGTGGATTATTATTATTATTTTATTTTTTTTTATTTTATTTATTATTATTTTTTTTTTTTTTGTAACCGTTTTGAATACTGTAAATAGATGATGTACAACATTATTATTTGTACACTCAAATGAATATGTAAGTTTCCAGTATGTGACCTTATTTATATACTTTACTAGAGAAAATATATTATTTCAGAATAATTAAATTATTTGATTTTTTTTTATTATTAAAATATATCGATAATAATCAAGTTAATAAGAAAAAAGAAGTGGAAAAAAACAATTTGTATATTTTACACACAACGGATATAAAATAAATTCCCAGTATCGTATGCCGATAGAAATGTTTTGCCGATTTTTGCCATCTTCTTTTCTTCATAAATTTTCCAATATTTTTATTTTACGAGAGTTCCTGGCGTATTTGTAGCCTTATTAAGTGTTGTCAATTTAGAAAATAATTATTCTCAATGCCTTGTTGAGTGCGTTGTTACTGCGTCATTTTCCATTATCTTCTACATTTAATGAGTAGCATATTATCTTTCCTGCCTAAATAAAATGCTTTAAATTTTAAAGCTCGTTGGATTCAAAATAAATTTGTGTGTTTCCAGTAGTTGGTAAACAATGCATTGTTTATACTTTCTCATAGTAGTACATAATACAATTTACTTTTATATTTTATGTAAATATATTTTATGTAGTTTTTTTTTTTTTTTTTCCTTATTTAAGAATACATTTTATAAAGAAAAAAAAATAATTTAAAAATATGCATCAGAATCTATAGTTACATTGTATAACTCAAACAAAAAATAATACTTAAAGTAAAGAAAAAGTAAAATATTATGTTTACACTTCACAGGTTATGAATAATTTATGACAGTTTTTCTTAAAAACGCCAAATTTTGTTACATTTATACATTAAATATTCTTGTAAAAACTATAAATTTGTTTTTTACTTCTACATGGTTTACTATATTTTAATTAGTATGTGATTTTTTTATATATACAAATTATTAAACATGCAATAAATTAATAAATAAATAAATATATATATATATATATATATATATATATATATATATATATATATTATTGAAAACTGCATGATTAATTAATATACAGTTTTGTGATTATGTAGAATCATTATTATGAGAATCTTCAGTTATTAATAAAGTAACGTACACATACATTTAAAAAGGATTTAACTTGAACACTAAACATACACTTATATACATGTGCATATACATATATATATATGTATATATATATATATAATATTATCAGTGCAAAAATTTGAAATTCAAAGATGATTTATTTTCAGTATTCAAACAATTATTCTGATCAAAAACGAAGACCACACAAATCAAACCAAAAAAGAAATTAAAATCTAAATGAATTATAGTAAATTGGAATGAGAAAAAATCATTATTTGCATTCTAACGTTTTCATAGACCTGGTAGAATGCAATTATGCTAAAAAATGGATATTTTTTCTGTCACAAAGAGAGCAAAAGCTAAGAATTTCTTTGTTCACAGGCCCGAAACACCCGTAGTAAAACGAGAAAAAACGAAGATCAAAATTAAACACCTCACTAAAAATGATAATCCAATAACCATTTAAAAACGTAGATCAAAATAAACTCACCACTACAAATAATAATCCAAAATTACATAAAAAATTATTATTGAAAAAGAGGCAACTCAATGTTATGAAAAACGAGACACATGTAAAAATTTAACAAGCAGATATTAGTGAAAAGCACAGTTAGTGAGTTCAAAATAGCAGTGAACATGGAGTAAAATAAAGAATTCACAAAGCTATTGAGGTTGAATCATAACGTAAATTAGGATTCACATTATTATAGTAAATTAGGATTCACATATTATTGTAACATGAATAGTGCTGTCATCTACAGTAATGTTATGAAAATAAAGGAAAAATTAAATGAAAAATAAATAAATAAATAAAATAAAATGAATAAATAAAATGAATAAATAATAAAAGAAAAAGAAATAAAATACATATAATGTCTGTACAAAATGGCCAGGAAGCATGGAACAAAGTAAAAGAAGCCGAAAACCTATTCAAGGTATTTTTTTTTCTTTTTTTTGTTGTTGTTTAGGATTTAGATAATCAATATAGATAATTGAATAGTGCTGTCATCTACGATTGTAATTTGCCACGAAGATTGAAAGATAATAGGAATACAAACTATCCATTAAATAATATCTAATTTTTTTAGACCTAAATTTAAATTGGAATAAAAATTGAGAGGAAAAAAAATAATAATTAAAAAAATAATAAAAATTAAGTGTTTGGGATATCCATTAATTAATGCTAAATTTTTAAAGAGCCGAAATTGTACTTTTTGATGTTTATCAGACACTAAATATTTGATCCGTAGATTAAAATAAAAAAGAATATTGACAAAAACAGATTTATGTAAACATGTTTTAAAATAAGTTAAAAAAAAAAAAAATACTTTAAAAGGGAAATATTTCCTTTTATCATATAAGTCAAATTGTAATTTTCTATTACTATTAAAAATAATTTTTAAGTCTAAGAAACTAATAACACTAGATTCCAAATCAGTACTACTAAGAGACAGATTTTCAGAATAATTAACAGGTAAGTCTAGATTGGTGTTATGTTTATCCAAATATAATACAATTATATCATCTGTGTATCTTAGAAATTTAAAATTAGTACGCTCAATGTCACGCTCATAATAATATAAGTATGGATCAGCTAACATACTAGAAGCAATGTCACCTTGTGGCAACCATAGACGTTGTTTATATAAAGAATTATTGAATAAAATATAGTTATGGTATAGGATAAACCTAGTCAGAGTTTTAAATGCTGAAGGAGTTATGTTATTATTTAGATTGAGATACTGCATATTTTCTACAAAAATTTATTTATAATATCAAATAACAATATTATTAAAAAGATCATTGAAATCAAATGTTTTTAAACCAGTAATATCAGTAAGATTTTTAATTTTATTATTGAGTTGAAAACTATTTTTTATAAAAAAAAATTACACTTGTTAGAAACAATATAACTATGTAATTTGTTACGGATATTTAACAACAAAATATTTGCATTAGATGAATAGGCATTTCAGGCAACAGTAACAGTATGAAATTTAATAGGATCTTTATGAAATTTTGGAATTACTACTAAATAAGGATAATTATAGTTTATATTTTTAGTATTTATTAACTTGTAATAATTAAATATATGCCTATTTTTAATTCCTATATTGTCATTAATCTTATCAAAAATATTACTATTGTCCATAGAATCAAAAAAAAGTTGTTTATAATAGTTTTTGCAAATAATTGCATAGTTATTAGCCGCCTTGTCAACATTAGTAATAATGAATTTAGACTGTATGTCTAGAATTGCTGAATTAATTTCTTTGAAATTATAGTACTTGATATTAGAAAGATGGTGCATATTATACACTAAATCAAGTTTAAATTTATCAAGAAACTTAAATTTCCACTCATTAAAAAATTCCACTAGTTTATTATAATCAATAGCAATTTTGTATAAAAAGAGATCCAAGTCTAAATTAAATTGAGTAATGATATCAATAAATTTAAATTTTGAAGGCATACGAAATTTAGAACCATACTTCATCAAAGCTCTTAAAGTAAGATTTTCCACAATATTGATATTGCCAGTAATAATGTGACCATGAGATGGATTGAAAAAAGATTTATATTTGGAATCAGAACAATAACACGGAGGCTGTTCATTAGAAGTAAGAAATTTAGCAAATTTATTGTAGTTAAATATTTTTCTTCCTAAAGTAATATTGTATTTAAAAGTTTTTAGAATGAAAGTTTTTGATGGGAAATGGATTGGATGGATCATTAAGTATATTGTGAATATGAAGTTTATTAAAAACAGGATGAAATATCACCAAGAGAGAGTTATTTATTTTTTGACCAGATTTTAAGTCAAGTTTAATATTAAAACACTCAGAGCTACAGTGTAAAATATCAAAAAAATATATCACTGAAATGTGAATCAAAAGAATGAGAATTGAAAACTTTATATATATATATATATATATATATATATATATATATATATATGTATATAGGGAAGACTACAAATCATTCTGCTTTTATTAATGAAATTTAGAATAAAACTGAAAAAAAAAAATGGAGAAACATATTATTTAATATTTAGAGATAAACACTATCTCCCAATAAGTATTTGGATATTTTCGAATTAAGATGTTTTGCCAAATATCTACAAAAGTTCCTGATGAATTATCTGGAAATTTTAAAAGTGTACATAAAATGTTATACATCATACATTTAAGCAAAAATTTTGTCCTGAATAGAAAAAAAGGGGACAGTAAAAATTAAAAAAAGAAAAAAAAATCACAATGTTTTGAATCACGCCGTAAAAAGAAATGCTTGAAATGTATTTATGAAGTAGAATGTGATTATGATTATTCTAATAATTATCTATATACGATTTTATGAAGCTACCATATATATTCCTTGGTTTTCAAATATTCTTTAGAAAATTACAACAAAATACAACGTTTTAATTATAATATGCTGGGTATTAGACCTCGTGAAAATCATGTTCAGGAAACTCGGGTATTGCATTAGACACAGAATATTCAATGAAAAAAAAAACCTCTTACAGAATATAAGCATTTTTACTAAATAATTTTTAACTGTACATGCGGAAGCTTTCGAAAATTCCATTTGAATAATTTAATAGCCAATTGTATTTATCTACTTTTATAAAAATTATGCAAAGTAAGATTTTCCACAATATTGATATTGCCAGTAATAATGTGACCATGAGATGGATTGAAAAAAGATTTATATTTGGAATCAGAACAATAACACGGAGGCTGTTCATTAGAAGTAAGAAATTTAGCAAATTTATTGTAGTTAAATATTCTTCTTCCTAAAGTAATATTGTATTTAAAAGTTTTTAGAATGAAAGTTTTTGATGGGAAATGGATTGGATGGATCATTAAGTATATTGTGAATATGAAGTTTATTAAAAACAGGATGAAAAAAAAAATATATTACCAAGAGAGAGTTATTTATTTTTTGACCAGATTTTAAGTCAAGTTTAATATTAAAACACTCAGCGCTACAGTGTAAAATATCAAAAAAATATATCACTGAAATGTGAATCAAAAGAATGAGAATTGAAAACTTTATATATATATATATATATATATATATATATGGAAGACTACAAATCATTCTGCTTTTATTAATGAAATTTAGAATAAAACTGAAAAAAAAAAAATGGAGAAACATAATATTTAATATTTAGAGATAAACACTATCTCCCAATAAGTATTTGGATATTTTCGAATTTAGATGTTTTGCCAAATACCTACAAAAGTTCCTGATGAATTATCTGGAAATTTTAAAAGTGTACATAAAATGTCATACATTTAAGCAAAAATTTTGTCCTGAATAGAAAAAAAGGGGACAGTAAAAATTAAAAAAAGAAAAAAAAAAATCACAATGTTTTGAATCACGCCGTAAAAAGAAATGCTTGAAATGTATTTATGAAGTAGAATGTGATTATGGTTATTCTAATAATTATCTATATACGATTTTATGAAGCTACCATATATATTCCTTGGTTTTCAAATATTCTTTAGAAAATTACAAAATTACAACAAAATACAACGTTTTAATTATAATATGCTGGGTATTAGACCTCGTGAAAATCATGTTCAGGAAACTCGGGTATTGCATTAGACACAGAATATTCAATGAAAAAAAAAAACCTCTTACAGAATATAAGCATTTTTACTAAATAATTTTTAACTGTACATGCGGAAGCTTTCGAAAATTCCATTTGAATAATTTAATAGCCAATTGTATTTATCTACTTTTATAAAAATTATGCAATTTAAAATTCTTAAAAGCTTGCACATGCTTAGTTAACAATTATTCAGTAAAAAATGTTCATATTTCGTAAGATATTTATTTAAAAAGTTTGCATTCTGATTGCAGTAAGCTGTCTCTAATGTAGTATGTTTTTATATATGTAGGAAGTTTTTTTACATATAGCTTTGCACTATGTTTAGTACCCTATGTCTTATAAATAAAAAAGTTTTTTTTTTTTTTTTTTTTTTTTTTTTTTTTTAACGAAACCGTTATATCACCATGTACATATGTTGTAGCGTAATAAAAAAATATATACAGATAATCAGAAAAAATCCTTTTGATCACATGCTACAGTCAAAAAGCATTTCAAGGAATACTTTTACCAAGGTAATCCAAAACATTTTTTGTTTTGTTTAATTTTTTATCGGTCCACTTTTCCTCTTCAGGGCAAAACATTTGTTGAAATAAATGATATATATATATATATATATATAATCATCTTTATACTTCCAAAGTTTTAAAATAATTGCTGCGCAATTCTTCTAGATATTTGATAAAATGTCTAAATTCGAAAGTGTTCAAACTGTTATTGGTAGATAGTGTGTTATATTTTAGTGTGTTTGGACAACACAGTCCTCAACTGTGTGTTAGTTGTAATATACCGCGTTTGATCTTATATATTGCACTTATTTGATTTGATTTGATTTGATTTTTAATTTAGCGGCACCTTAATATTACGCTAGAGGTTTTATGACTCTAAAGTTATATTTATATTTTTTATTTATTATATATATATATATATATATATATATATATATATATATATATATATATATAAATAAAATAGTACATTTTTTTTTTTAAATGTTGTACTAATATTATGTTTGTAAGTCTTCTGAGTGTAAAAACGAAGTTTAATATATATATGTATATATTACGTAACGAGTAATTTTGAAAAAAAAAAAAATGTCACATAGACTTACATGGGTCTTAACTTTTGATCAGATTATTTATTATCCGTTCTTAAGAAACAACGAAAGTATTACACATTTGGTGGTGATTTCTGTAGTGTCCAAACAGGTCAGGGACCTGTTGGGGGTGTCTGTTTAAAGATATGATTTGACTGTAAAACTGACAGAAATACCACAAAATGTAACTTTTATAAACTGAATAACAATTTCTTCCTTGGAGGTTCTAAATCCAATAATTAACATATTTGTGTTACTACTATACCGTACAGATATACATTGTGTGTACAGCTTTCTAAATCATTTATAATGACACATTTTTCACCAAAAGAAGTGCTAACACATTAACTCAAAAACTAGACTGATCCATATCGTCTGCTTCCGACTGCTAATAATATATATATAAATATCTATCCATTGTTTTGTATGATAATTATCTCACCATGTAATACTTTTGTCTATGCATCGACGATAAAATTTCCCAAGGAAATTATTAAAACAAGTCTTTACTAGGAGAAGGATATTTCTTACAAAACGTTTGAAGGAGACTAAAACCAGACGATATTAGACCAGAAGAGTATGAAACATAAAGCGCCATTCCCTTTACAAAATTTTTACTAAAAGTTTTGATGATATTGGTAATGTAGGAAAAGGAATTGCATTCTAGCAGGTAAATACAGTTTTATATATTGAGATATTTACATTGAAATTTTTTGTTGAGAAGGTGCAGTTTTTGAACCTAAAGTTCAGCATTTATTTACAATTTGTTTTATTCGCATAGTTTTAAAACAGCTTCTACCTTTCATTCTTTTAATTTACCAAATTTGAAGAATGTTCTCCATCTTGATTCTCGAAGGTTCAACCTCAATAATGCATGCAACAGCGAGTTAGTTACATAAAATAATAATGATAACTCTTGAAGCTTCGCTATACATTATTTAAGCATAACTTTTTAGTTTAAAAATAAATAATGTTTCAGGTTCATTGCATTAATTTTCTATGTTTTTTTTCTCCTCCAGTTTTCATTTATTTTTAATGAAAATAAATGCATTAAACAATCAACAGGCTTAAAGCGCATTTCTCAGATTACGTTATGATACGGCTGAATAGGTAATTACAATGTTCTTTAAACACTGTATTATTTACGTTTTCATGTAACAAATAATTGTACTATATATCAAAGAAATTGCGATCTAATGCAAAACTGCTTAAACAGCCCTAATAAATATAAAGCTAAGGTGCTATAAATTTGGTATATAGAACGGTTTGGATAAAGGATAACATGTTGTATAGTAAAAAAATATATATATATATATTAAATCATCTGAGATAAAATTACATAGTATTTATTATTTTTACTTTCTTCTGTATGTATACATGGATAAAGTATTGGATTAGTGAAAATTTTCGAACTCCAGTTTTCGATGGATTTACACGTTTAGGAATGTCCTGAACACGATTTGACTGTCTTTAGAAAATGTCTGTCAGTCTGTGTGTCTGTGTGTATATCACAAAATTTGAGGACGCAGTTTATCACGAACTAATGGATGAAATTGAATCAGACTTGGTATTTAGTTGGAACCTGACATACGCTAGTGCTGATTAGATTTGTGGAACAATTGTTCAACAGGTGGCGCAGTTATAGCATTTTTTCTAAATTTTTAACATGACAGCATGTGCCATGGAACAAAATATCGTATAAATGTACATAAGGAGAGTTATTTTAATCGTGTGATTGTAAAATTAATACGAATTATTAGTAATAGTAGTATTTAACTAGGGGGGGGGGATGTGCATGTGGGAGCGTCACTTCCCCCCTGGAGGGTGTAATCCCCAGGGGAAGTAAATTTTCAATATGGGTATCTTTCGAAAGATCTCGTCAATACCTTTAAAACTAATGATCGAATTATAGGTCTGCGATAATTTAAAACAAAGTTATCGATTTTATTATTTTTTAAACTTTAAACGAAATACGCTTGTGAAAAAATCTTATTTCTTCTGATTTGCAAAAAAAAAAAAAAATGGCATCTTTCGGTATTTTATGAAAATATAATACAGCCAGATAAAAATCGGCTGCTTTTATAATGGAAAATTATTTGCTACTTAATTTAGTAAATAATTTGTATTGAATAATTTGTGTGTAAAATTATATGGAAGAAAGGCACGTGGTAGCCACCTCATACTAGTTTTGATTAATACATGAAATTTAAGATTGCTAAATCTGAATATGAGATTTTCGTGAAAGTTTACATTTTAATGTATTTAGAGTTTTGCTAATTTCAATGATGTATTTCGGAGCGCTTATAGTACCACCTTTATTTAAAACTCTTTCAATTGTAGAATAATTTTCTCTCATACAAACCTAAGATAAAATAATAAGAAGATTACTCTTGAAAAAGTGGTATGAAAAAGAGGCAGGATTAACAATGATCGGGAAAAATTACAAAGTTTGGAAATTTTTTACTTAAATGTAAATAGAGTCGATGAATATGTTTTATTTCTTAGTTTAACAGTTTGATATCGTGTATGTGTTATATATTTATATGATGTTACCTTTTCGGTTACAATGTTGTAAAAATTGTAAATAAATTCAGAATTTTACAAGTTTTTCAATATATCACACATATCAAAAGATTCAGACCGTTTTTAATGGTAATAAATGTGGTAGTACTTATGGATTTATTCTATTTTTTATTTATCTATTTATTTATTCCGTGTAAATCCAACAAAAGAATTACAAAATGAGACTGACATATAAAAAGATAATCTGTAGACAAACCTATAAATATCAAATATTTACCTTACATTTACATAAAATTATTTTTAAATGTCAAGTTTACGCCACGTATTCGCTACAAATAAATATTTATGTGTGACCTTAGCAACGCACTTTAATTACCGTAATGCATAACTAGATAATTACACACATTAAAATAATTACCTAAATACATTATAAATTAAAACTAATCCAATCGTAAGTAATTTCTATTTAGAGGATACAAATACATGAATTAATTAAATGTGTTTCGCATGTCTATTGTATAGAAATAAATTAATTTCTACTCCATATTTAGGATTAGGGTGAATAGTGAACTAATTTCAAACATTTTGAATTAATTATTTTGATGTATTTTTAATCTCCGTTACATAAACAATGTTAATTACTTAAATAATTTTGTGAAGGCGTGAAATTTAATCTGTAAGAAATCATTTTAAACAAACAAGAAAATGTCAAATATTGAATCAATTACATGCTCTAATAAAATAATATTTAAACCTTTGTTTATCTGAAAGGTATTAGTGGGAGCAATTTTTCTCATAACATAGGTTTAGTCACAATATTTGACAAATGAAGAAAATAAAAAGCTATTTTTTTTAAAAAAAAAGAATACAAGATCAAATAATAATAATAATAATAATAATAAAAATAATAAGAAGAAGAAGAAAAAGGGAAAATATACATGTTAGTATAAAAAATATCATACATTAATTTACATATATTAATCTATCATTAAAAGATTTTTTTTTTTTAATACCTATAAATAATTACCAATCTATACATATAAAAGAGTACTTCCACTCACTGACTCACTCACTCACTGACCCATCATCGCACAGCAAAATCTACTGGAGCCACTGACTAGAAACTGGGTCAAATTATAGAACATACAGTGTAAGCACCCCTTAAGAAGCAATTTTGCGAAATTTGCCCCCGAAGGGGGAGTAGGGGGCAAAATGTGATTACACAAAGACCTTCATATATCAAAGAAAAAAAAGAGATATCCGTAAAATATTTGCTTTAAAATATAACTAACTCAAATAACTAAAAACAAATTTCTTGAATTTTACAAATTCGGTCCCCAAGGGGGAAAGGGAGCAAAACGTGATTTCACATGCGCAAAACGTCGTTTCACATACTTCTATACATCTCAAATACAGAAAAAACCATACATGAAATTTTTGCTCCGATATATAGATGATACAAATACCTAAAAACTAATTTCTGGAATTTTGGAAATTTAGCCCCCAAGAGAGGGGAGAGGGGGCGTGATTTGAAACAATCCTTTATATCGCAAACAGAAAAAAAAAAAAAAAAAGATATATCTGAGATTTTTGCTCTAAAATATAGTTCCGACCAACATATAAAGACTAATTTCGTTAATTTCAGAAATTCGTCCCAGGTGGGGCGGGAAAGTTGCTATGGGGCAAATAAAATATCAATACAGTTAGACAGTTCAAAATTTGTTCAGATAGGTTTTAGAGGCCTGCAAGTCGAATGAGGATATTTTCGAAAGTGTAAAGTTATTGGGAGGGTCAGAAAAGATGGGGTGGGGCGGAGGTGCAAAAAAAATAAAAATAGAGTTAGACCGTTCAAAATTGGTACATAGAGGTTTTTGATACCTACAAATAGATTGTAGATATTTTCGAATTTCTAAAGTTATTAAGAGGGGCGGGCAGGGGTGATCGGAGGGGCAGGAAGGGGTAAAAATAAAGGGGTAAAAACAAAGGGGTAAAAATAAAGAAATCCAGATAGAATATTGGAAATTAGTATTATTTGGTTTAAAAGCCCGAGAGAACGATTGCAAGTATTTTTTAAAGTCTAAAATAATTAGGAGGGGCGGGAACGGTAGGTAAATGAACATGCACGCCGTGCGTCCCTGTATACGCTGCCGCAGGCAGTGGAGCCCCCGACCGATTATTCCACCAATGGAGGAAAACTTTTTTTTTTTTTTTTTATATTACATTTTTCCGTTATGATAATATAGTGATTCATTAAGAGTGTCGAACATAAATGCACGCGCACAGCGCACAATGGCCTGTGTTGCCGAAGGCAGTGAGTACCCGGTGCAACATTTTCTCTCCCTCTTTTTTTTTTTTTTTTATTCGCATGATAAAAATTAATGCAATTTTGAGAATTCATTAACTGTAGTGATTCTTTTAAAAATATTGACCAGCGAAGCGGGCGTAGCCTGCTAGTAAATTATATATGTGAGTATTAAAAAAAAAAAAAAAAATCTTACATATATGTATTTATTTTTATCAGTTACGAATTTTTTTAGAACTATAAATAATTACGAATAAGAGTATTTAAAAATAGTGTAAGTACATTTATAAAATTTTATAAAATATGAAAAAGCTTATCTTATACCTATAAATAAATACTTATATTCGCCTATAATAACGTATTAATTCATTTCTAGAACAAAGGATCGCCAGGTACAAAGTAAAAACTGAAACATGTTATATTACAAAAAAATCATGGCATCAAAGATGTCAGAAAGTATCACTATGCCTTTTGAAAAATGCGATGACAAACATTTTCTAAATTAAACTATTTCTAATTTCTAAACATTTCCTGAAATGAAAATTGAAAATGAACAATTAAAATATCGGGAAATACCCCATATTTGTATATATATATATATATACACATATATTTGTTTTTATGTTTATATTTTAAACTACTCGCGGACAAAATTTCCGGAGAAAAAATTTCCTGGAAGCGAAATAGGTGGTGGTGGGCAAACTTTTCGTAAACCAGTAGTGCTGCTTGTACACTCATAAGTATATTACTGTATAAAAACTGATTATCATAGGACTAACACATATATGCAAACTTTCAGCTCAGTCGAATCGAAAGAACTGGGTTAAATTGTGATTGATTGACACACAATAAACAAAACTGACACACAATAAACAAAAGCCTATGTCATTCCTACGGTAGTTACTGTTTCAGCCTGTATTGTCATCGGTGTTATTCATGTATGCAAATTTTCAGCTCAGTAGAATGATAAGATGTGGTTAAAAAGTCGCTTGCAAATTTTGACCGCGACAGATATTACGTCAAATAATAAATAAAAAATGAAATGTAAATACAAACAAATTTGAAAAAAAAAATAATAAAATAAAATAACATAAATAAATAAATAAAATAAATAAACAATCTTCTGCGTTAACATTTTTTTATCATGATCGGCAAATAAAATTTTTTTTTAGGATTTTATGTGGTATATTTTTATTCTTAGCATTTTGGCAAAATCGATAAATTTTGCCAAATGTAAACAACTGACCGTGACTATATTTTTACTGATTATGGCAAACTATTTCATTGTTAGGACTAGAGACTTTTCTTTTCTTTTCTTTTTTTTTTTTTTTTTTTTTTTTTCAGACAAAAAGAGAAAATATCATTACCATTTACATCAGATGATCTTGAATTTCACATAATAAGAAGCAAACTATTACAGCACATCGAAAGTGTACTATTTTCATTCTTCTAATTAAATATGAAGTTGCATTTCTTAGCAATAGTTTGAATAAAAATTCAAACAATTTCATTTTCCCATTTTATAATCAAATATACATTAAAATCAGATATTGTGTTATACTTCTTCACCTCCAGATAGAAAATGAACGAACATGATTAAATTGAAAGTTATTTAGCTATTGTATTTAACTGTTAACTATACTATTATATAACTATTCTATAGTTACTCCGATTATCTCCAACTTGCTTCAGGTAACGAAAATGAAATAATTTTCGTAACATATGTAAAGAAAAAAAATCGAATTTTTATAGGTTATTTATTTATTTGTTTATTTATTTTTATTATAATTTCTAAACAGTTTAAGATTATTTCTCAGAAATAGGAGAGTTTAGTTATGAAAGGAGAGTGCACATTGAACGAAATTCAACAAATATTTGTATTATTATTTTAATTATCTTGGACGTAAGAGTTTATCATTCATCTTAGCTAAAGATGGCAAAAGTTCTATGCATTTATCTTCTCTCCGCTCAGACAATAATTAAAAATATTTTTTTTTTTTTGAAATTTAGTGAATTTATATTTTAAAACTATTTTTCATTAAAGTACTGTTATATATATTGTAAATTACAATTAGAAATTACATATAAATAAATTCTCTAGAATTTCCAGATTATTTATTTTATATTATTTATATGTAAAATTTATTAATTTCATGACATTTGAAGCAATATATAAAACATAAAACCATAAATCAATGTGTTTATCTACATCCGCTGTATTTGTAATTGTAAATTTCCTCACTAAGTTATAAGTGAAATATAGAAACAAATCTTCATAGAAAGTGTAAACTTATTAGAATACTTTTTTAATCTGAAAAGAAACATACGTATTTGATTGTGCGATTGTATGATAATTGTCTCTATACATATGTAATTTGTATAGAATGATAAGTAATATTGGCAGGAAGCCATTTTACTCGCTGGAGGTGGCCATAGATGTATACTTCTTATTACATAATGTAAAAATGTTAGAATTTAAAATGTAAAAATGTAAACATTTGTGGTATGAAATATTTAAATTTAGATTTTTTTTTTTTTTTACTGCAAATGTTAACTTTTAATTTATTTACCAAGTTCCTATACACTTATTTAGAGAGTTGACACTCGTCCTAATAAATATAACACAAAAAGGTTCACAGTGTACCCAAAATTGACCAAGATAATTAGTTCCAAAGACTGGAATTTATTTGCATTTTAGGATTCTATAGTGATTTTTTAACCGAAACTTTTAAAAAGGTCGAAAAAAAAAATGTGAAAAACTCAAAAACTTTGAAACTTAATATCTCGGTTAAACTTTTGACGCAGACAAGTGACACGTTTTGGTTTACATTTGTTAAGGTGAGTAACAAATTCAAATATATGTGACTTTAGAGACTTGTACGTTGTTTATAAAGATGGATTTTGTAATTTTAAAACAATTGATTGTTTTTAATTTAAACATGTCACATCATAAATGATAACGTTAAAAATACATAAATAAAATAAATAAATAAATAAAGCAATTAGAAATACACATTTGAGACAAGTGATTGCGAAGGTATAAACTTCATCGAGATTTTGCTTTACATGCTGTATGTATTTACATATACTTTACTGGCATTTGAAAACAATAAGAATATATATACAGAAATTAGAAACATAAGTTTCTTGCTCTGAAGTTAAAAAATGCGAATGTAAATGATGTACTAATAAAAAAAAATCTAACAACTATAAGTATTTAAAAATTTACTTTTATTTTTATTTTTTATCAATGAAAAGCATTACACTATTATGTTTCGAAATATAACATCTTGTGCTTAAACATATATAAAAAAATGGATTTTAATTAATACAGATGACATTTCTAAATCACGTAAAAAAAATAGATAAATAAATAAATAAATAAATAAATAAATAAATAATGCTATCCAACTAATGTTTGTTACACATTTCCTTAAATGAGATAAGTTTTACAAAGAGCGTAATACATTCAAACAAAAATCTTACGAATAACTATTTAAAAGCATTAATAACCAAATGAAATTTATAAAAATTACGTTATCGTTGAAAAATAATGAAATAATGACATATTATCTGCATATTTTTAATGAACTTTTATTATGGATGATTTAATTCTGATTGAATTATATTTATCCATTAATAAATTTTGTGAATTAGCCTAGCATGCAAAATTGTCAAACCGTATGGAAGTCATACAATAATTTCGATTAATTAAGTCAATGAATTTGTTAACATGGCTGTTTCAATTTGACACGCGTTAAAATTTTTCACGATATAATATTGGTACTATTTTATTTTTTGTGAAAGCAACTTTTAAAATAATAAAAAAGTTGCAAACGAAGTATTTTTTCTTTGATTTAAGCGACTAATTTTAGTAAATAATGTGAATTACATATGTTACTTCATTTTATATAAAAAAAAACTGCATAGTTTATAAATTTGAATAAACTTTATATTTTAAATGAACAGTTTTTAGTTTATTGCGAGGCATATAACTAAAATATATTTAAATAATAATAATAATTAAATTCCAATTAAATTTTTAATACGTGAAAAAGTCATAAACAATCAATATTTAATCAATCAAACTAGTGAATTACCAATGTTTTCATTATCTGTTACAGAATGAATTGAATAAAATATAGCAATAAATGCAACGTATATAATATTAAAATATATATATATATATATATATATATATATTTTAAACCTATATGGCTCTATTGTTAGATTTTTGGTAAATATTTTTCTCAAATTAATGAAATATCAATAATGCTTACCCAAAGTTTCAAGTTTGATACGGAACTTTTAAATCGAATTGTACACTTGCAATTGTTATTTTATTTATTTATTTATTTATTTATTTTATTTTATTTTATTTTTAATATTGCTGTATGTACGTTACCATTTCCTAATTTTCTTTTGAACAAAAGTTAAAAAAAATAAACATCACCTGTCAAAATTTTCCAAATAATATCCATAATATCCTTTAAAAGAAGTGTGTTGCCTTTCAGCAACATACCCAGTTTTGTCTTCTAAAACACTATTAGAATAATATTGAAGCTCTAGTTCTTAATGTTGTCAATGAATTACATACTCATTGTATTATTAAATTACTTTTCATCATGTAGAGGAAACTCTAGTGTCAAACATTATTACATGGTAAAGTACGTAGTTCATATTTAGAAATTTTATCAAGGAAAAATTATTATTTAATTAAAGATTAATGTAGGCGATTGGAAACAAATTGCTTTTTAGCCGTAAAATAGTATATATTTTAAAGTATATTTACCGTGATTTATTTAAAAAACAAGAAAGAAAAATCATGCAGTACATATTGATTAGTAACACTTTCCAACTGTACGCAATTGTTGTACCGAATAAATTTTAATATTCTTTGCCTACGTTATAACACAACAGACAGGACTGAAAAATATACAAATAGACTAATTGGTTTTAAAATTACTCTTAGGTATTCTGGAAAGCGTTAAAAAGGCTTAACGCAAAAGAAAATGCAGCCGTTAGATTATAATTACAGATTAAAATCTCACTGAATATTTTACTGCAGCCGTGTAAATTTGAAAGTTAATCATGTCATATTCTTTACAAAACATTATTTTAGAATATTAATATTACATGTCAATGTTTTTATGGTTTTTACAGTAGAAAAGCTTTTAAATTTAACTTTTAAAAGAGTCTGTCCTAAAACGTAATGCATTGGCTTTATTTTATTTTTATTGTTGTTGTTGTCCCAGTAAATAAACTAGTTGTACAGGACCTATTAATGACATTTTAAATAGGGAACATTCCATAGGGATATCGAGTGAATTATTTTTTTTTTAATTCTCAAAATATTCACGGATGCTAGGAGCCGGAGACAAACAGATAGAAAGGTAGACAATCGGAAAGACAGATGCACAAATTGAAATCATATTCCCACTAAAACTATACGAAAGTGTTAAAACGATTATGTAAACGAAAGTGCAATTCCAGTAAAATTTTATTAAAGCTCTTAATGTAACTGAACATTTCTGTGTGGCCCTGTAAATCTAATGATAACCATAATATATTACATAGAAGGCACTCTTTTGTGCATACGAATAGCATATTTCAGTTGCGTTAAGCTTTATGGAAAATAAAATTATTAAAATTTTGTTTATAAAAATAACTTTCAAAGAACGCAATGCTTTAGAATATTTTCAAGTGCCCCTATACACAAATCAGTTAGAAATATATTCTATTTTACATAGGAAACATCCGATAGAGAATTGAATAACATATTAAAATTTCATTAACGTTTCTATACAGTAAATGTATTAAAATATGGTGTATAGAAACTCCTGTCATAGAACGCAATGCTTTCGAATACCTTTGTACACAAACCAGAAGAGGTATTCACTCGAAATTAAATAGGGAACATCCAATAGTGAACTTGAGTAAAATACATCGGTTTGAAGAAATTCTTTTTGGTTGAATAATGCTGTCATCTGTTGTCTCAGATAAAATTGTTTGTTGGTTGCATATTTTTATTTGCACATCCGGGAATCACTAGCCTGGCGACCGGCTGTATTTGATGCTGGGATTTCAGGCATAGAAATCCAACGACATACTTCTGGACAAAATGTTAACCCCTTGTTCAACTGTAAGATCTGACAATCTATCCTGAGAAAGGGCGTCCACTAAACTTTTAAAGCTATAATGGCATCAGATTTCTGTCCAAATTTAACTTTCTGAAAAGCTTTAATGATTTTCAGTTTAATTTACATGAAAATAATTTTATTTTCTTTCCAAGTCATTTTTTTTAGAAAGGAAATAAACTTTAAAAATTTGTTTATATTCACAGCAGCTTATTATTATTATTATTATTATTATTATTATTATTATTATTATTATTATTATTATTTCATGACTTTTATGGTGACTTTAATTAAAATATTAAAATTTTGAACTGGAAAACATATTTTATTAAAATTATATATAAGATATAGCACTCGGGCTTAATGCAGTCTTTCGTCAGTTAAAGAATTTTTAATCCGTTTAGTAGTTCTATAAATTACCCTTCACATACAAACAAAGCTTCATGTTTGTATAATAGTATAGATGATAGAAAACATGTATTTCAAATGGTATTCGCCAGATTTACAATCAAGAAGAATGACTTTATGATTATTATTTAAAAATAAAAATAATAAAAAATATTAACATACTAAATAAATAAATATATAATCATTATCAAAATTCTGTATTTAAACTCTTCATAAACACTTAAATAAATGTAGATTTTTTTGAAAATTTGCTTAAATTTAATATTTATTCTTAAATTTGACATTTTACACCAGTCGCAAAAAAATATTTATAAAAATATTTTAACAAAAAATATTCACTAAGAATATTCAATACATATACTGCTTAAAAAACAAAGTTTCCGTAAAATGTTTCGAAATTTGTTAACAAAAGTTTTTAGATCGAAACAATTCAATTTTGACTGTTCTTAACAAGAGAAATTGGATTTCTTGTAATTTGATAAAGTTACCATACGACAGCTCTTGTTGAAAATATTAAATTTTGTATTAAGTTACACGCTTTTTAACATTGGAAAGTTTTTTTTTTTTTTTTTTTTTTTTTTTTTTTTTAAAGATTGACATAAATTTAACTGAACATTTAAATTATGTTCAATATTAAATTTCATAACATATAAACGAATAGAATAAAATAAAGGCATGAACACTTTTAACATTGGTGATATTCTTACCAATTTAATTTTGTAAATAGTGTTTTCCAGTTATAAGATAACTATAATTAAGTTTAGATGTTGATTAATTAGTTGGGTATTTTATAAATGAAAAGCAATAGAGAAAATAAAATCCTATGAAAGTATTGCGCATAATGTAAAATTTTCAGCAAATAAATCCCAGATATTAATGCAATACATTGATTGTGTTTTTTCAAATAATAGTATTAAAGCAACTTCTGATTTCTACTTTTTTTTTTTTTTTTTAATTGATTAAATAATTTATTTTTTACATGTTTCAAACTGTTTATAAATCCGACTTCTATACTTTCTAGAAACATCAATAAATGTTTAGAATACATTTTCTTGCTTCTTGGTGAACCGTGGTATATAGTGATTGGTACTAGATACTTATAATTAAACCAATTGGTATTTTCATTAGAAACTGATACAAGTACAGATTGTGTCATTACTTTTAAAATTAGAGCTACGTATCTGCTTTAATATTACTACACTTACAGCCTTGAATATGTAGAAGAAGTTTGAAACAATCTCAGTGAGATAATTGGGGGAAAAAAATTAGAAATTATATCAAACGTATTGGAGATAAATAAAAACATCCATTTAAAACATAAGTAGTATTGACTATATTATCATAGTCCTTATTGCTGCAACGAATTCTTACTTCTGATTTAAATCTAAATTCTAATTCTTACAAACCCGTTACAACATTCTTAAGATATCTAATAAAAAAGTTCTCAAAAATAATCTTGTCAAACATATTCATCCAAAATAAACTTCTTAACTAATAAAATATGGATGGGTCTCACCTGAAAGCTTCTAACGCAATAGGTCCGGGTGTGGAAGGTGGCTAGCTATGAATGAATATATCCATTAATAAAGAGTTGAGGAACAAAGAACACTGCTTGCTGGGAATACAGAATTTAATCCTTGGTTAGCATACATGAAAACGAATACAGAAACAAAAAGCTATTTACACGTATTTACAAGTAGATATTTAACTAATTCTTAACATTAGTTCTTAATTATTAATTCTTAACATCGTTCTGACAGTTTTTATAAATTATTTTCTAGGACCGTTGCGTCTGTAAACAAAACGCTTTTCTAGCGGAACCATTTCTATTCAAGGTCATTTTCTGTTCTGATTCCAAAACACATCTCTGGAATACTTCTCCTTTTAAAACGAAAGAGTGACGAATCAAAAGAGACGCACGTCACTTTGTCTGGACAGTCAATTTTTCTGGAAACAGAAGAATGAACGGGGAATCCCCGACATCCTCCCACCTTGAGTTGCGACTAATCGGAGGAACTCAACAATCCAAGATGGAGTCGTTCAGGTGGTTTCACCACACGGCCAATTTGGGAGACCACATTGGAACTGGAAGTAGGATCATCTGTTGTGGACTTCTTGTTACTGGTTCTGGAACTGGTAGGTTCTGGAGGGTCTTTTACAGATTCTTTTTCTCTGGGGTTGAGTATCGGTTTCTGTGAGAGGTTCTTGTTTTCGAAAGTCGAAGGACTGTGGATTTATGTAAAGAGGGGTAATTCTTAAGTTCGGTATTGTCAATTTCTAAAGGAAACAATATTTGTAATGGACCCAGAAAAAGTTCATTTTCGGTCTTCAGCTTAGCTATGCGCATCACATTATCCTTTCTTGGGTAAACTTCGATCACTTTTGCCAAAGGCCAGTGAACACGTTTCTTATTGAAATCTTCTAGTAGGACAATATCGCCGACTTTCAATTGTTTGAATTTTTTGGTCTTGGATGCATGTTGACGTAATTGCCCTAAATATTCAGCTCTGAATCTGTTTCTTAAGTTTTCTCTAATTACTTGCCCATATCTGGCTCTGCGGTTAAAATCTTTAGAAACTAAAGCATCTAGGTCAGGTACTTCTGATGTTGGTAGTTCTCTTAAGAACATCATTGGGGTTAAAGGTAACGGATCTCTGTTATCTACAAAAACATAGGCCGTGAATTAATCACTTGTTCACAGTCACACAGTATGGTGTAAAGTTCTTCGTAATTCAAGGATGCACGACCTAAGTTTCTTTTCAGGATTCCTTTAACCATTCCAACAAGACTATCCCACATACCTCCCCACCACGGTGCTGCAAGGAGGGTTGAATTTCCATCTGATCTTCTCGGTTTTAAGCTACCTTGCAGATGGTTTCCTAATCTACACTCGAAAGAGCATTGCTGGTTCCAAGGAAGTTCTTACCGTTGTCTGAATAGATGATGTATGGTCTGCCTCTCCTTGCTATGAACCTTCTCAGAGACTGGAGAAAACTGTCTGTTGATACAGACGTAATGGCTTCAAGATGTATGGCTCGGAAGAGAGCGCAAGTAAATAAAGCTATCCACGCTTTTCATTTTTCAGAAAGATGAAAAGAACCTGCTAAATCCACGCCTACCACTTCAAAAATGGCTGCTTTTCGTACTCTGTCCTCGGGTGGTACTCCATGTTCAACATCTATTTTGGAAGTCTGAAGTTTTCTGCAAATCACGAATTTTCTTATTGTATTTCTAATGTATTTTCTAGACTTCAGTATCCACAAATTTTCTCTTAGTAGTGTCATTAGAGTGCTGACTCCAGCGTGCTGATTTTCTAAATGCTTCTCGAATATCAACCTTTGGACGACAGGATGCTTGTAAGGTAAAATTGCAGGATATCTGCAGTTTTTTGTCGTTTCTTTGAATTATATTGGTTCCCACTCTTAAGAGACCAGCTTTATCTTCGACAGGCCTTAAATTTCTTAATTTTGGATCTGTTCTCCCGGAAAAAGATTCTTGTTGTACTAATCGGTGAAGTACATTTTCTGCTTTGGTAAATTCTTCAACTGAAATATCCAATTCCGATATTTACTCAGTAGTCTTCGAATTATGATAAAATCTACATATCCAGGCAATGTTTCTGACAGTTTTGTTGTAAGAAGAAAAATATTGATAAAATCGATTGAAATTATCTTCTTTTTTATCTAAAAGATTTAAGTTGTCTTCCTTTTTTCGCTTATGAGTTCTTCGTTTGGGTCTTCTTCTACACTCATGTCCATAAATTAAGGATAATGCTAGCTGAAGCAAATGAAGGTTCAGAAGCAAAAGAAACATGATTTATTCATAAAGTCCATTTAGTAAACAAAAAATCAAGAACAAAAAAGGTGGTTTATGTAGGATACCATTTATAAAAACTACGATTTTTGCTCCCTGAAGCAATTACAAAAAATATCTCCCTTACAAAAACTTAACATTACATGGTTGGTATGATGGTTAATACATTGTATGTCTCTCAGATGATGAAATACAGTCCTTACAACACCTAGGAATGTTGAGTATTAAATTATTGATCTGATCTTGGGGAAGATTACTCTACTCAGTAAGCAATGCTCTCCGAAGTTCCGGTACACATGTAGGAGGTGGTTGACGGACTACAACTCGTCGTAAAAGCATGTCCGACACATGCTCTATCGGATACTAGTCAAGTGAGAATGCTGGCCATTCCATGGGGGTGATAGCTTCAGATTGTAGGCATACGTTTACAACGTTTGCACGGTGAGGACACGCATTGTCATCCATAAACACAAATTCTGGGTTCATGGCACCCCTAAACTAACGTACATGTTGCTCCCGAATGATGTCCCGATAAATCTGGCCTATCATTCTCCCGATTTGAACATGCAGATCTGTCCTGGTGCCCAATATGACACCCCTCTTCCCCAAACGAGCACTCCTGCCCCACAGCAACGCGTTCAATGATGTTGTTTTGGTGATAACGGCTACCTGACGTTCTACATATGAAAGTCTGGCGTGAATCACACTGCAAGCTAAACCTGGACTCGTCGGAAAACATCACACATGCTCACAGTGCCGCTGTTCACATTACATGTTCTCTACTCCAAGTTAACCGCTGTCACAGTGCACTGCCGTGAGTGGAACACATCTAACAGGCCTGCGAGGATAGAGACCAATATCTCCCAAACGTATATACACGATTTGTCTTGAAACTGTGGCAATCGAGGCTGCAGACAGCTGACGAGACAGGTCTGATGCTGTGCTTTATCTGCTTATTTTGACAGTTACTGCCAATTACCGGTGAACATTCGGCATTGTAACTCGGGGCCGACCAGTACTGTAACGTCGACTGGCATTTCCATCATTTTGGAATCGTTGCCAAAGCCTAGAGATGACACTTTGGGCGATTCTACGTTCCCCCGATACTTCTATCTGAGTACGCCCACATTCTAGTCGGTCGATAATTCTACCACGTAAAAAATTATCTGCCTGCGTCTTCTGTGTCATAACCATTCGGTTGTGGCACTGAGCGGCACACAGAACGCTTGTGAACAATTTTCCTTCTTTGCTACCATTCCTTATCTACCCCCTTCTTACACTTTCGTCATTGTAACATCATATCGGCGTCATCTGATGGCTTCCTATAATTTGCATATTATTCCTGAAGATGTGTGTGATATTTCTACAGGTGAAATTTTTGCATTAAAGTTCGATTTCAGTGTGAATCTGAATTATCCTTAATTTATGGACATGAGTGTATTTGAGGCCATTCATTTTCAGATAAATAAAACCAACTAGGACCCTCCCACCATCTCGATTTCTGTAGTTGTTCAAAAGAACATCCTCTAGACGGGAGGTCCGCGGGATTCAAATCTCCGGGTACATGTCTCCAATTGCAAACTTCGGTCAGATTTCGGATTTCTAATACTCTGTTATGTACAAAGGTACCCCCTTCTTGTTTTCTTCTTATCCAACCTAAAGCTATGGTTGAATCCGAACAAAATATGGCATTTACATGTAAATATAAATCGTTTTGCACATTTTTGGCCAACCTAGTCCCAATAAGACAAGATAACAGTTGAAGACGGGGTATGGTCAATTCCTTAATAGCTGCAACTCGACTTTTAGCATTGATTAACTGGATCTTGATGCCTTCTGAGGTCTCTATTCTTATGAATATGCAAGTGGCTTATGCGCGTTTGCTTGTATCAGAAATAACATGTAAAGATGTTTTCTTTCCTTTCTCTGGGCAAATGTTAAGCCAACGAGATATTTGAATTTGGGATAATAAATTTATTCCTTTCAGCCAATTAGAAGACTGTTGTTTCAAAGTTTAAGAATGCTCTTAGTCCCACTTCACCTTCTGAATCCAAGTTTCTTGTAGGATTAGTCTGGGAATTAAACTGATAGGTGCTGTGAATCCCACAGGATCAAAAATTATTTGGGTAACTGATAAGAGTTTTCTTTCCGTAAGGGGTTCACTTACCTTCAGGGGGTTCTTCAATTTTACAAATTAAATTGTCATTTTCCAAATCCCAGAGTAATCCTAACACGGGAGCAAACCTCGGTTCATTTTCAGTATTGTCGATCATAGCCTGGGGCCAATTCGATCGCCAACATCTCAAATTGAAATGTGCCGAAGCCAAAATTCCTTGAGATTCTGATATAATTTTTTATGTTTCCTGAATTGAATTCAGGCTGATGAGGGAATAATCTAAATATAAAGAACCTCTTAAGAGCCTAGTGTCTCTCGCCACTGTCCGGGGATATTATCTAAAAGATGATGATTTAATGTTGCCATAAGCAAAAAAGGGCTTGAAGTTAGGCCGAAAACCACACGACAATGTCTATAAATTGTTAATTTATTTTCGCTAATAAACCAAAAAAAATCTCAAAAAGTCGCGATCTTTCTCTGTTATTTTAATTTGCAAAAAGGCTTCCTCTATGTCTGACGAAATTCCTATCTTCTATTTACGAAATTTATTTAAAAAGCTAGGTATAATTTCTACACGTTTTGGTCCATTTGTTAAAGAGTCTATTAAGGGAGGGACTGCTTCTAGTGTGTGCTGAGGAATTAAATACTGAACGAATCTTAGTGGTTTCACTGGATTCCTTAACCACAGGTCTGTGTGCTAAATAATATACCTTGTCCCTTATCTGATCCAATACCTCTTCTATAATCTGATTCTTTTCCCAGAAATTAAAAATTTCCCGATATTCCTTTTTCCTATCAGATTTAATTAATTTATTTTCCGTCTGTACAGGCACTTTCCTGCCAACGAGGAATTATCTGATAAGATCGAATCGTCAACTGTCCACGGTAAATCGACTTCATATCGACCGCTTTTATCTCGTTTAACGGTTTCTAGAAAATGATTCTTGGTTTCTTGTTCTAAATCCTGTTTTGATTTATTATCTTCATTAGTAATTCCAGAAGTGTCAAGGCGCCATGAATCTAAAATGCTGGTGTTTGACACATGTAATGACAACGATAGGCTCGCTAAAGTATTGTCCTGCTCACTCTTGTGTCCCTCTGTCTTGCCCAAAATGGTCCAACGCCAAATCTTTAGGTAAAATTTTTAGTAATATCGGTGAGAATAAACTGCCGTAGAAAACGAATGTTAAAGAGATGTCTAATGACTCTAAACTCCTAATGTTAATCTGTATGTCATCGTAAATTTTCCTGAGCGATTTAATGCCACTTGAATGTTTTAATGGGGTGATATTTAATAATTTATACAACTGTACATTCACTAAGAGGTCTTCTTTTCCTTATCTATGTTTTGAAATATCTATTACCTTTATGAAATTATTACGCGGTAACAGAGAATCCTTCAATACATTTTAAGGGATCAGGTGCTAAAAAAGATCTGAAATAATTGAATTTATCTACAGGATCTAAACTTTCATTCGGTGACGTTTCGAATGACGACCAAAAAGTCAGCCATTCAGCTGCGTTCCCGTTAAATTTAACGGGATCTAGCTGTGGCAATTTGATTTCAATTGCTTCTTTTAAAATAGGTCTTCTTTCGGTTTCTATTGATAAAACGCTTGTTTCAATTTTCTTTAGTTCTTTTAATTTTCTATTGCCTCGAAATCGCCAAGTAAGTGTTTTCTCGCGGTATTCATTTGCTGTTTCTAATTCGCCTTCTAATTGAACTTCTTGAGTTAATTTTTTTATCTCTGAATCTTTACTTTTTCAATCTGTAGTCGTTTCAGTCAATGATTCGAGCGTTTCTTCTGAATCCACAGCATCCGGATCTATGCCATCACATAAAGTCTCTAATGTATTAATAAATTTGTTAATACTGTCTCTTATGACAGCTTTCTCTTTTTTAGCGATCACTAAATTAACCATGATAGATACAAAATTTAAAATTCTATAATATTTTTTTTTCTTGTCAATAATCAGTAATGGATATTTAATTAGCTGGACCACATCCTATGGCTGGTATGTCAAAGTTTATTACTGCAACGAATTCTTACTTCTAAATTAAATCTAAATTCTATTTCTTACAGACCCGTTACAGCATTCTTAATATATCTAATAAAAAAGTTCTCAAAAAAAATCTAGTCAAACATATTCATCCAAAATACACTTCTTAACTAATAAAATATGAATGAATCTCACCTGAAAGCTTCTAGCGCAATAGGTCAGGGTGTGGAAGGTGGCCAGCTATGAATGAATATATCCATTAATAAAGAGTCGAGGAACGAAGAGCACTGCTTGCTGGGAATACAGAATTTAATCCTTGGTAAGCATACATGAAAACGAATACACAAACAAAAAGCAATTTGCACGTATTAACAAGTAGATATTAAACTAATTCTTAACATTAGTTCTTAATTATTAATTCTTAACATCGTTCTGATCGTTTATAAAAGTTATTTTCTAGGACCGTGGCGTCTGTAAACAAAACGCTTTTCTTGTAGCCCCATTTCTGTTCAAGGTCATTTTCTGTTCTGATTCTAAAACACATCTCTCGAATACTTCTCATTTTAAGACGAAAGAGCGGCGCGATCAAAAGAGGCGCGCGTCACTTTGTCTGGACAGTCAATTGTTATGGAAACAGAAGAATGAATGGGGAATGCCCGACAGTTCTAATTCGTTAATATTTTACTATAATTTTTTTTATGTTAAACTAACAAAGGAATAAAGGTTTTTAGAGATCAGCCATCGAGCTTTTTTATTTTTACTTTAGCTTACCCATAAGGTAGAGAAAGTATTGTTTTAGGGTGAAATTTTCGAACGTGCGTTTTGCTATATTTATACGTTTTGAAGTCCCCTGAATATGAAAATCATGTTTTTAGCGAATGGCCTGTGTTTGTGTGTCTGTTTGTCTGTGTGTCTGTGTGTCTATGTGTCGGTGTGTCTGTTATCAGCATATCTACAGAACAAATAGTATCAAAAAGTCCAAACTTGGTATTCTAAATGTGTATGATATACGGATGCGGCACTAAGCTTTTCGTTGAGATTAGCAAAGTGGTTCGTGTACATAAACACCCAATATAATTCAAATACATTACGACTTTGTGGGAAATTGCACGCAAGTACAGTTTAACATCTATAGACAGCATTGAACGAAATGAAATGGATATATATTCTTTATATGCGTAAAAACATATATCATGTAGAATATGGTAGGGTAAACATTCAGTGTTCGTTTACAGGGCTACACAAAAGTTGTTGATTATAGTGCGAAAATAGCTGAAAATTGATGGAAGTGTATTTAAGATAGTGCCGCGTATTATTACTATAGGATTATATTTAGGTGCACCGTGTGGTCTCTACCTAATCTTCAAAAGATATACAGGACTGCAAATATTTAAGCGATAACATTCTTTTTTATTGCTAGTGGAAGTGTTTGATATGATATTTTACTATGTCCAGGAAAGCTGCTCAGGAATCGAAATGAATTATCCATAGGCATACGGTATATAATGTATATTTTTAAGCTGAATATACATCGCTTTTATTTTTCTTTTAATATTTACACGTTTTGAAGCTTCCTGTATACCGAAACCATGTTTCTTAACGCTTGATCTCTGCCTGTGTCTGTTAGAGTAACTTAAAAACGAATATATTTAGGAGATCCAAATGATGTATTTTGAAATTAATATAAGTATGTTGCTGGAAAAGTTCGATCAAGATTGATAAGTTTCAAGGAATGTTGCGTGTGAAAATTGTTTGAATAATTTTAAGTGAAATTTTAATTTTAAAAACAGATTTAAATTCTCTATAACTGCAAGTGCAGTAATGAAGCGGGACACAGAACTATTAATCATATAAAACTATTCCGAAACCTAATTTGAGTTGTTTTAACAATGGTTTTCATAACAGAACTCCTTGTCTTAACCCCTTAATCTCCAACCAGTATTTATACTATTAAATTTCAGTGTAAGAGAAAGTCGTGTGAGTGGCACACCAGATTATTTGATTTATTTATAGTCAAATGCGATTATAGGTAACCCTTCATCGCTAAAACTTTTAATATGACCATAAATTAGTTTTATTTTATGTTATTTTATTTTATTTATTTATTTATGTATTTTTAATCATACAATATAGTTTTCTTTATTACTATAATTTCTTTAATTCTTTCATTTCGTATTATTTCTGCCCTTTATATCCTGCATGATCTGCTTAGGACATCCATTTACCCTGCCGCTAATTCCTTTTTCTCTGATTCCATAATTCTCTATTCCTCTGCTTCGTATAGTAATATGTTCTTAATGATAGAATCCTGTATATTATATTCCCTTATTCCCTCAAATAGAATTCAATAGATTTACATCATTTCTTCCTTGTGAAAACATATGTTTAATTTCTTGTAAGCCTTTGCCTTCTCTATTAAGATCTATTCCAGAATACGTATAATATTTACGGCTTTCTATTTTCAATTTATAATTTAGATTTAAGTCAGTCTCGTTTCCTCCCATACGTAGGTGTTTGGTCTTACACACCTTCATGTATACACCCCATTTTTTATATTCTTCCTTATTTTTTATTGTATGCAATTATGACCTGGTCATTTGCAAATTGCAGAATAAAAATTGATGTTTTATTCACATTAAGTTATATTTCTCTGCAGCTTTCTCTCCAAAAAATTGAATACCTCTTTAATATAGATTTTAAAAAGTGTTGAGGAGATACAACATCCGTGTCTGAGTATTTTGTGTGTTATTAAAACTTTTGACAATCTTTGGTCTGTTTTAATCTTTGTTCTTTGATTGCCTGTAAAGCAGAATAATTATTAAGTATATTACACTGATGGAAAAAAAAATCCCAACACCAGGAAGGAGCTGGGCTAGATAAACGAAATTTGGTAGGCGTGTTTATACATCTGAAAGATGACGTCGATTCAAATTTCGAGCAACGCGCATAAGTGTGGCGCTTGTAGCGACACTATGAACATGCAAATGAGGTTTGCTTTAAATAAGCGCTGTAAGGTTCGTGATCGTTATTTACAGTTGAGATTTGACGTAGTGGGTTAATGTTAGTCAAGGATGCCTCTAAGAAGACGAAGAAGCCATTATCAACATCTCACTGAGTTTGAACGAAGTCGTGTAGTAGGGCTACGAGAAGGTGGGTTTTCTTTCCGCGATATTGCAGAAAGACTTGGCAGGAATGTATCCACTGTGCATGAGTGTTGGCAGCAGTGGTCAAGGGAAGGTACTGCCTCAAGAAGACCGGGTTCCGGGCGGCCACGTGGCACTACTGAGAGGGAAGACCGCCGTGTTCGGCGTATGGCTGTGGCTAATCGTACTGCGTCCGCAGCTGAAATTCGAGCTGCAGTTGGCACCACAGGGACACAACGAACTGTTACAAATCGGTTACTTCAAGGACAGCTCCGAGGCAGACGCCCTGTAGCGTGCATTCCACTGACTCCAAACCACTTCCCTTTGCGACGTGAGTAGTGTCAAGCTAGAGCTCATTGGAGGACGGAGTGGAGATCTGTTGTGTTTTCTGATAAAAGCCGGTTCTGCCTTGGTCGCAGTGATAGCCGTGTGTTGGTTAGAAGGAGGCCAGGTGAACGCCTGCTAGCGACCTGTCTGCGGCCTAGACACACAGGGCCTACTCCTGGAGATACGGTTTGGGGAGCAATTTCGTATGGCAGCAGAAGCACTCTCGTGGTTATCCCACGCACTCTGACTGCAAATTTGTACATCAGTCTAGTGATACAACCTGTTGTGCTGCCATTCATGAACAGCATTCAAGGGGGTGTTTTCCAAAAGGATAACGCTCGCCCTCATACCGCTGTTGTAACCCAACATGCTCTACAGAGTGTCGACATGTTGCCTTGGCCTGCTAGATCACCAGATCTTTCTCCAATCGAGCACGTAGGGGACATCATTGGACGATAACTCCAGCGTCATCCACAACCAGCATTAACCGTCCCTGCATTGACCGCCCAAGTGCAACAGGCATGGAACACCGTCCCACAAACTGATATCCAACACATGTACGACACAATGAATGCACGTTTGCATGCTTGCATTCAAAATTCTGGCGGTTACACCGATTACTAATGTACCAACATTTCACATTTGAAATGGCTCTTCTCGCCAGTGGCTCTACCTGTGATCTTGAAACTTTAATCAATTAAATATGTTACCTAGACAAATGTATTGCTGAAATTTCATTACTGTACAATAATTTTTTCTTGGTGTTGGGATTTTTTTTTCCATCAGTGTATTTAATAAGTTTATTTTTCCTCTCAAAACATGCTCTTAAGTATCTTAATAATGTACATTAATTTCATTATGTTGAATCCAATGTAGCCAATTTGAAATGCTTTTAAAAGAAATTCTGATTGTAACACTTAATGATAAAAAGTACTTCAATGTGTCCCAGTACAAATATTAAAAAAAATGTGCATATTAAAAATATACAGCCGATTTGTCATGGCTCATGAACACGTGTACCAGTTTGTTAATCATTCGGGTTATTTTTTTGTCTCTATCGTGGAGACACACACATTTATCTACAGGCTGTAATTATATATATATATATATATATATATATATATATATCCCTACGCACAAAACGTACACATAATACACACCAAAAAGTGTACATCTAATTCTGTATGGCTAAAAAACATGTTTACTAATTTGCAAGAGAATCGGGTAATTTTTCCGGTAACGTATAATTAGTTTTTTTTTTATTATTATTGTTATTATTAAAATGTGCGGGAACAAAAAAAAAAAAAAAAAAAAAAAAAGCTTTGGTCACTTCTTCGCTGGCTGTTTCATCGCAAGGCCTAAAAAAGAAATTCTCGTCGTTAGACGTCCTCCCCCTCATCGCTGATTTTTTATCTCGATTTTGTAATAGTTTTGGTTGTATACGCCATGTAATAACTGTTGCTATTTCAAAATATTTACCACTTCTGCAATGTTTACTACTGCCGCATTATCAAAAAATGTAGATTGTATTTAATGATTTTTTGTGCTACATCACTAATAAACCAGACAGCTAAAGCACAGAACTTTTTTTTTCTGTACGATCATTGGTCTTACCTTTTAGGATGTTGAATGTCCAAGGAGAACTGAATGGAATATTTGTCCATTGAGTTATAAAGAAGGATTTGAGAGGTACCGTAATACGTAAACTACAAGATTTAGTCAATATCGTAATAGATCAGTCTAATGTTATCTTTCATATGACTGGGATAATAGGGGAGAAAGAAAATCAGTAGCAGAGCAGAGCATACAGCGAAGCCGTCAAGAAGACGGTTACTCCGTCCAGAATCGAAAGGGCTAGGAGTAAATCCAGGACGAGGAAAACTTATGCTATCAGAGTTGTTCCTCAGGATAAGACTTTGAAATCAGCTGACACACTTCGAGAATTTAAAAAGAACATCAATCCTAAGCAGATTAAAGTGGGGATTAATTCTGTTAGAAACATGAAAGAAGGCGGAGTCGTCATCTATGTAAACCAGAAGGAAGATATAGACACTCTCATCAAATAATTTAGAGAGAAAGATGCCCTCAAGACTTTCAAGACTTCAGAAAAAAAAAAAAAAAGAACTCCTCAACTGCTAATCTTCAGCGTAGATGAATAAATGACCGAACAACAGCTCCTAAGCGAAATTCTAGAAAATAATGACATCATTGTTAAAGAAGAATTACAAGTCATATACAAGTACAGAGCCAGGGGAGGCCTAAATTGGGTCATAACCTTAAACCCAGTCGACTTTAATAATATCATAAAAGAAAGAAAAATCAATATCAACTGGAGAAGATTGGACTGCAAAGAACATCTGCGTCCGATGATGTGTTTTAACTGTGCTAGATACGGGCATACTAGTAAATACTGCAGAACTCAAAATATATGTTTAAAATGTGGAGATAAACAACACGAAACCACTAGCTGCTCTAAAGAGCCCAAATGTGTCAATTGTCAGTTTACAAACCAGAATTTCAAAACTAATTATCCTACCACCCGTACCAGTACCGACAAAACTTAATCCATTTGGCTTAAAAAAATAGAGAAGTTAATATTGAGAACTGACTGTGACCAACAGTAATAACAATAAAATCAATATCTAACATTTAAATCTAGGTAACAGTAGAGTAGCTCCTGCTACTCTACTTGAAGATCTTAACAGGTGTGATGTGGACATCATCGGTCTCAATGAAATGTATCTATATAAAAACAAGATTACCAATCTTCTTAGAAATATCAGAGCATTTCATTATAATAGTGAAGCCAAAGCAGCCATTGTAGTTTTAAACAAGAACTTTTCCACTTTTTTATGCAATTGCAACATGTTTGTTGTGATGGTTGAAATTCCATTTTATAATTTTAGTTTTATGGCAGTCTCTGTCTATTCTAGGCCTTAGGTGATATTCTTGACGAAATAAATATTATTCAAATATTGCTTAATAAATACTCCAGTATCCCCACCATCATTATTGGTGACTGGAACGCCAAATCCTACCTCTGGGGCAATAGACCCCCTTGATAGCAGAGGAGAGAAAATAATCCACCTTATGCTGAATTATGATTTAAAGTTACTGAATCAAGCTGATTCAATTCCAACCTTTTTTATAGGCCTACATATGAGTTGGATTGATTTGGCCTCCGTCTAGAACTTCGATGAAAATGTCGACTTTGAATTTTCTGTAGTTGATTGACACTTTGGTAACGACGACAATCTTTTTACGATCCTTGTTAAATTAGATAGTATTATTATTTTGAAGAGTAGTTATCTCTCTTTAAAAAGGATAAATTGGTGGAAGATGAAGATTGGTATTTATGATTTAATTAGTTTTTAAAAGACCGAGTCAATGGAGGGCATTGACAAATATATCATTAATTTTCAAGATAGCCTTTATAAACTAGCCATAGATTGTGTGAGAAAACCCTTGAATAAGCCTAAGAAGAACGCTCCCTGGTGGAAACAGAAAATTCAGATTTTTAGAAGTAAAGTCAGAGCTCTCAGAAGAAGATATCAAAAAGAACCCGAAGAAGAATTAAGAAATAAAAAAAATATCGAATTTAGAAAAGCCCAAGCTCTGTACAAAAAAATTAATCAACCAAGAAAAGAAGAAAAGTTTTAAAGAGTATATTAACTCCATTACCAAGACGACTATTCATAAGAGTGTTTACAACGCCGTTGTTTGTAAAGCTAAGAAGCCACTCAATATAACCAGTATGACTAAAGACGGAAACTCTATTTTTAACAGTAACGAAAGTATAGAATTAATTCTGAATCACCATTTTGGTCTCAACTATAATTTATACAATAGCACAAGTAAACCTATAGAACCTAACTTTATACCGATTTCTATTAATAAAGTTTCTAATATTATAAATCAATTGTAAAATAACAAGGCTCCAGGACATGATGGTATTCCTTACGAAATTATAAAACACGTTTTCCATGACGGCCGTGTTTGGTTCGTTGATGTATTAAATTATTGTTTGAAATCTGGAAAGTTTCCCAAGACCTGGAAAAGTGCTAAAGTTTTTCTTATTTTAAAGGAGGGTAAGCCTCCCGACCTTCCTGGAAGTTATCGACCTATTTGTCTCCTGCCAACATTCGGAAAAGTCTTTGATAAAGTGATTACAAGTCGTCTTGATTATTTCCTCGAACATAACAATATCATTTCCGAATGTCAGTTTGGTTTTCGTAAAGGTAAGTCTACTTCTAAAGCCTTATCAACAACAACAACGAAATCACATTGCTTCTTTCAATTGATTTCAGTAATGCGTTTAACAGCATTTTCTGGAACTCCATTCACGATGCTCTCATTGACTATGATGTGCCTCCGAGCTTATATAACATCATTTTGAAGTTTCTCGAAGATAGAGATGTCTCTTTTGATGACGTGAACCTGAGATACAATAGAGGTGTTCCTCAAGGATCTAGACTCGGCCCGAAATTCTGGAACATTGTTATTAATTCGTTTTTGGAAGACCCCGAAGTTAGGGGTTCTGTCCAGGCTTTTGCAGACGATCTTCTAATCATCACACATGCTACGGCCGCTTATCATTTTGCTACTACTGGTAGTAGTTTTTAAAAAAAGTTATTAAATGGGCTGAGGTTAGAGGTTTAGAAGTCAATAAGAACAAGTCCAACTTCACCATGATTCGTAAAGGATCTAAATTGATTACTTGTATACCTGAGATTACTTATGGTGATATTAAAATAAAATATTTGAAAGCTCTTACTTACTTGGGTGTCGTCATCGATTACAAATTTAACTGGACGGAGCATCTTATTTATCTTTACAACAAATTTTTGGATTATACGGTCATATATTCTTAATAACTGACAGCTTTGAATTATTTCCCTGAATTTCGTAAATAATTGTACCAAATTTCATGAAAAAATATTACATATCATATCGAAATTATTTTCTGTTACGCTATCAACTAATTACCAAATCTGTGCCCACGCTTTTCAACAGAAAAAAAAAAAAAAACATGCTTTTAAATTTCTAATAAAATTCTCTATATTTATTGGGTATAACCATGTTGAAATAAACTTTTAAGAAATACCGACTATAGACCGTAATAGTACAAAATTCTTTTATGTATCCCGGAAAAGAAGCTACAGCTATTATATATGCCAATTAAAAGAATATACCTAGTTAATTATACATCATTATTTTTTCAAACTAATTTGACATCATTTAGATGATTACAGTACGTTGTCGGGATTCTTTTGTATGGTCACATACATAAATTATTTATTCTATACATACCCTTTTTTTAAAGTAAAAACGCTTTTAAGCATCTTTAAAATGTATGTTAATTCCATTACGTACAAAGCAGCATAAACGCATTAAAGTGCGCTTAAATAAAAAAAAAAATGTCCATGGGTTCTAATGCCATGAAATTATTTTGTGTGTCTTTTGTTGTTTTGTCTGAGCCATAAACATTTATACACCAGTAAAAACTATTCTTTTTTTATATTTTTATGAATAATTGTTCGAAATGTGACATAATTTGGATGATTACTTGGCACTGTCACAACACTTGTGTAAGGTACTGTACATTAATTAGGAAGCGTAACAGTACATATTTTCTGCAGAATATATAAGTTCAAACATCTCCCTAATGTAATATAATTTTGTTTTCTTGATTGCAAAATAATGATATTAAAATGCATCTAAACAAATTTCCCCCGATATACCGAAATGAAAAGAATTTCAGCGTGTCCCTGTACAAAATTCATAAATAATATAGACATAAAATATTATGCATCTTTTACTATGCAAAGTCTTAATGTGTGTGCCTGTTCGCAAGTCAATCGGATCATTTTTGCAGCTTCTATTGCGGTACACACAAATTCTGCCCGTAGGCCGTAATGATAAGAAAATTTTGGTGTTTTCCTGGATACGAACTACAAATGAAATACACACCTAAAACTGTACAACTATTACTTTGTTGCTCATAAACATGTGTACCATATTACAAGTCAATTTCATGCTTTTTGCGATCGCTATTGCGTTACATACAAATTCTTCATATAGGCCGTAATGATGAGAAAACTTTGGTGTGTCCGCTGACTTCAGTTATCTTAAAATTTTAACCGCTGGCTATTTATAAAGATAGACCGTCTACGAAAATTCAAATGGACAGTACCCTACGCTTTTGTTTTTTCATTAAATTAAGTTATATTTAATCTGATATTTTATCAATATTTTATTCTTATATGAAACTTAGTTTTAGTCAGGTTACATCGAGTTGTGGAATATTTTACTACTATCTAAAAAGAACTTTACACTTATAAGTTTTGTTGTTCTTTTTACTCGATATTTCAATAAAAGCATGTTTAATTATGTATATTTTTTTAACAATACTGGTGATAAATCTAATTTTAAAACAATAAATATCGACGCTGCCAACAACCGAATTAACATCACATAGTACTGCAGGTACCCGCTCGTTTTTCTAAACCACTTAATTTTTAGAGCAATTCTCTCAAAACATAATTTCGATTAAATAAGAAAAAAAATATTCTAAACAAACTGGTGTGAAAAAAGGCGGGTACTAACTACCTATATTCTACGAAATACAAACTAGGATGGTGGTAGCTATGAGCGATGATTTTCAGATCATTTTAGATTAGGTTTTATTTGGCTAGCTAATCACTATATTCGAATTTTAGAGGTAAAATTTTGTAATGTTTGCAGCATATCAATTTATTTTTTCTTTATTATAAATAACATCAAAGAAGATTTTTTTTTTTTCAGTTTTATTTCTGATTTACGAAAACATATATCATATTGCATATATTTTAAAGGAAAAATTATTTAGGCATTTTAACAATAAATGTCTAAAAAATATTTAAAATTATCACTTAGGATGCAATATCATTCAATTGATAAATGATTTGTCGATAATTAGGAAATATAAATATGCGTATGTACACACATACACACACACATATATATTTATACAGAAATAGATGTGTAAATATTTTCTTTCTATCCCTCTTCCAGCGAATTCCTGGTTATTTAAGAATATAACATTACTCACATGCATTATATTCTAGCTTTTTTACACTGTCCTTTATACATGATAAATGATAGGATGGATTTTTGGGCTGTCTATTCAAGCTGTTACTTTCCAGGTATACTTGTTTACGGGAAAATTGAAACTTGTTATTCAAGTCTACATAACCATTTTCCAAATTGAAAGCTGTTCCCTCGGAGAAAAAAATAAAAATTTAACGTTTTCTTCATACCTCCAGAAAAGAATTTTATTTATTTTTTCTTAAACCAGCAACAATTCCGATTGCATATATTTTTCTATTCTTATTTCTCATATTTTTTCCTTTCTTTAAGTCAAAAATAATAATAATAATAATAAATAAAAGAATATTAATAAAAAGAATATAACGTGTTATAATATTAAAGTTAAAAAGTGTCACATGTGCTACTATGAAATACTATGGGTTCTGTAAGTTGTAAGTACTCCCCCCCAAAAAAAAAAAAAAAAAAAAAAAAAAAAAAAAAAACTGTTTTACCGATTTAACATCGGTAAAACAGTTTTTTTTTTTTTCACTAAAAATTTTACATAACCTGATATATTTTTCTCTGAAGATAACTGTACGTTCAGGCTTGCGCAGAAAGTAGAAGTATTTAACAATACATTCAAATAAACATTTTAGTATACACTTATGGAATTATAATAAGAAACAGCACAAATTGCTTATTATATACTTTAAATGCTCCCGAAATAATATAAATAACACAGCCCTTTCTGTTTTAGTTAATTTGCACTACTTATAAATAAATAATTAATTTTACTTCAACAAATATTTTGAAATTACAACTTACTAAATTTCTCATACTATTTAAGAAAAGTGATAAATTTTTAAAATCTGATATTTGAGCATTGATTTATATGAATATTTTAGCATAATGATCAACTTCATCAAGTCGTTTGATTTTAGTATAAGAATAATTTTTGCATTCATTTTGAAGGTGAACTTGCTTAATTAAAAAGTTGGAGATGGAAGTCATAGGGGCACCTAAAAGAGGAAATCTGAAATTCAAAATTAGAAAGAATACATTTCTCTAGGTAGATTGAGTAGTCAAATAATATTTGAAAACTCCCTTTTCCTACTACGCTTCCTAGAAGGTTACGAAAAGTTAAACTTTTTGTGAAAAGTTTCACCATTCCCCAGTATCTATGGAATACCTCATAATTTTAGAAATCTGTTAAAATCATATTTAGTCAATTTGAGTGGACGCTGTTTGTTAAAAACAAAACTGAAATTTGAGATATAGGGAGCATCTGTGTAGGGAACATCTGCGAAATTTCATAAAGAAATGTGTTGTTAGTTTGTTGGATAATCTTCTAAAGTCCAACAATTAAAAAAAAAAAAAAAATTCTGATTGCTTTTTACGAAGTTATGATTAAATTTTGTAAAAAAGATTTTTTTTTTTCACTTCGATAATATTTTAGTTAGTCCCAGTTATTATTTGTTCCCCGGCATCATCACCATTTATTTAAATGTATCGAGGTTCCTTTAATAAAATTAATGTGCAGAGCTTTTCATATGTTTTTAAAATTTTTGATGCAGTCTTATTTGTACAGTGTATGGGAAATACCCGTTAGCAGAACATAGAAATTTTAATCGAAGGATTGTGGGTTAGATACTCGAGCCTGCGAATGACCGTTGCTTATGATAATTTGTAGCTGCAGAACGTAACATTTATCTTGGATTCAATGGTCCAATATTCCAATTAAAAATATATATACATAAAATAAAATAAAAAATTTTAGAAATTCTATCTGATAGTTTTAAATATATTCAACATTTTTCAGCTGTATCAAGTTAAGAGGAGTATAAGTCTGAGAGAGAAAAGACATAAGTTAGCACATCCACGCATTTCTGAAATGTTTTCGGAAACCAAGTGCCCCCATCCAAGATTTTTTTTTTTTTTTTTAAGTAGAGAGAGATTATGCTTTTTATCAATTTTTAAAACCCGTTTAACCTCTCATTCAAGCAGGGAAGCCTTCACCAGTGCAGAAGATTAAAATTGAGATTGGAAATCTTTAAATATTTTTTATATATGTCTGTGTATGTGTTGGTATGTTTTAAAAATCTGTAAGTTATATCTATTTAAATAACTGATATTAATACATTATATTATACCATAAGTCATAAATTATATCTGTTTAAATAACTGATATTAATACATTATATTATATCACAAGTCATAAATTATATCTATTTAAATAACTGATATTACTATACTATGCCCCTTTAAAAAATTAGCATATATATATATATATATGTGCTATATATATATATATATATATATATATATATATATATGTGTGTGTATATTGTTATAGAATTGTAAAGAATTGTATTTATTGTTTGTATACATTCTTTCAAAGAGGCTTAGTAAGTTGATAAAATGCTAATTCTGTGCCTTTCTAGTCGTTTTAGCTTTAAAATAGCCTTATTTTCCCTTAAAAACGCATTAAAAAATTCCAATAAGGCATGTAATAGATTTGACGCCAAATTTGGCGACTTTTCCCTCATTGGCGATTTTTTTGGCGACTTTGGCAAGAAATTCCTTTTTAGGGATATACCAAATATGGAAGCTCTGATCTCATTGGCGGATGAGATACTAGAATTTTTCAGAAGAGTTTGGGTTCGATAGAGAAGTATAAAAGGAAGTTAAACGCCCCAAATCGATTTGAGTTCTCAGTCAGTCTCAGATCTGTCACAGTGAATTGCGTCGATGCTTGCATTGTTTTGATCCTCTTTGAATTTGTTATAGCTATACAGTTTGTACTGCGGTTTTTCTGTTTACGGCTGTTGTTTAAGTTGCGTTTACTGGTTGAATTGAAGCTGATACTTGGTTTATAGAACTGCATTTTTCTGGAACTTCCTGTGAATAAATTATTGAACTTTTGCAAGTTTCGCCTCTCCTTCTCGGAGAACTTACGAACTTCCAAGTACGCAACATTTCTGGCGTCATGAGTGGGTTTCGTAAGTAGTCCGAGAATAAGAGGCGAAACGTGAAAGAAATTCAATAATTTATTCACAGGATGTTCCAGAAAATGACAGTTCTAAAAAACCAAGTATCAGCTTATATTCAACCAGTAAACGCAGCTTAAACAACCCCCGTTAACTTCAAAACCACAGTACAAATTGTATTGTGATAACTGTGAATGGTGATAACTAGAGCTATGAAGCAGGAAGTGAAGAAACTCCTAGAATGTCTAACCCCCGAGATGAATGACCTAAGATCTGGATTGATCGAAAGAATGACAGAATGACAAAGAGAATTGAAAGACAGTTTGACCGAAGGCTAATTTGAATAATAATTTGAAGCAAGGTTATTAAAAAAAGAAATTTTAAAAAATAACCTCCGTAATTAATGTGATTTATAAATATGCTTGCGTAATAATGAAATTTATATTTTTCCTAAACTTTTTTTTTTCTTTTTTTAATATTAAAATTCACATAAAAAAAAATAAAAAAAAATCCCAAATATCACAGTAGTTCTCGATCTTACATATAAATTTCAGAAAAAATGGGAGAATTAATAGTTTGAATATTTTTTCGTAGAGAGTAGAACTTAATTAGTTGATGCTACAGAATATATATTTCCATTGTCTGGTTCACGAAGAGCGTCATTAATAATTAATTGGGTATTTTTTATAAACAAATTGCAATCTATCTAATACGTATCACAATAATATCATTGTAAAAAAATAAAAAAAATCCTCTTTGGAACAATATTTGTTTCATTTATAATCTACTTTCTTATATATCGTTTCGTTGCTTCATGGTAAACTTAGCCATAAATAACATTCATTACAGTGATGGTAATGCATAATATAGAACAATAATATTTTATTTAATTTAATAAAATGTTTTTTCTATAAATTAATGAGTGAATTTCATTTTTAATATATAACATAAAAACTGTATGATGAATTTTTGTTTGTTTAATTTCGAGTATCTTTTTGCAGTAGCCTCCCGAAGTACGGATTTTCATTGAATTAAGTATTTTCATATTTGTATTTTCTATAAAATTTAATTATTTACAAAACTGAATAATTTGATATTATTCAAATTCATCGTAATTTACAGTAGCGAATAGTCCAAAGAAAAATCGAGATCGCAGATAGTTAAAAGTAAACTGTGTTTATAAAACCCGAAATATGAGAAGCAGAACTAATCATTATTTTAATTTTAATAACTTTTTAAGATTAAATAACTTATTTATTTGAATATATATTAAACATAAATCATTTTTGATTAACATATATGATAATGAAATAGAAAAATATGATTTCGCATTTCATATAAAATATTTAAAACGTTATTAATATTTATCGGTCTGTGTTAATTTCATATGCTTACCTTACTGATTATATTGGAATATATTACAGTAACTTAATTATATTTACTTTTTATACTATTATCGTAATCGATATTTAAAACAATCATACAAATATATAAAATGCTTGATTAATGCTATTTTATTGATATTATATTAGACCACATAATAATAATAATAATAATAATAAAAAATAATAATAATTAAAAAAAAAAAAAAAAAAAAATACAAGAATTTCTCATTTAAGTTTAAAAAAAAAAAAACTACCACAAATTTTATTTTCCTGAGTCTTTAGATATATAAAACTTAATAACATTATCCCTCATTAAACTTGTTTGTCAAATTAAACTACCGCAGTGCAATGATTTTTCCTCTTTTTGTACATACCGGTAATCGAACTAAGGTTTTAATAACAATAAACATATATAATAGTTCAAATTGGTATATATATATATATGTATTTAGAAAATCAAATTGATATATTAGAACTATTTTTTCAGTTATATTTTTAATAAATGATCATTAAGAAACGCGTTCAAAAACTAGAACTTTTATAATCTAATTTTTGGACTTAGGGATTTCAAGTCTATGCAATTATGTTAAAAACTCAACTTTAAATGTTCGACCTTAAAATGACTATTTGTCTAACATAAAATGTTAAGAGAGAGGAAAAAAAAAAGGGTTATGGATAGTGCATAACGGTATTCTTAGTGAATAAAAAATAAATAAAAATAAAAATAAAAATAAAATAAACTTGTTATATAGAAACTTCAAATAAAATAAAAGGATAAATAATTTTTAACTACTCAATAATAATTTCTGAAAAAAAAAAAAAAAAAAAAATGAAAATAAAAAAGGGAGTTTAATTATATGTTTAATTATAAGTACTGAATTCTGTGCCAAAATAAAGAAAAACAATTAAAATGTGTAGATCAAGAATAAAACAGATTGCAGTAAAATGGGTCAATAATATCTAGATTTTGATTTTTCAAAAACAAATACGCACTTTTAATCAATAAATGGTTGCATCTCACTACTTATTAAGAAATTTTCGGTGTACTTCCAAATCATTAAATTAATGAACAGCTATGGCGATCTAATGAAGCATTTCACTCGACAAAGTAGCCAATTGCGAAGCAGTACCTCCCGACGACACTGTGAAATGGCTCCCAACTATTTTCAGTAGCTGTATGTATAGCTCTAAGTCAGAATTTCGCATATTCGATTAACTTATCCCTCCATATCCCTTTTAAAATGAATAACAATTTAAAACATTTCATATTACAATGCACCATGTATAGAGTTCTATTTCTATTTACATAAGTGTAATTGAAGGTATGAAAATAAGGGTTGAAGGTATGAATATGAAGGTATGAATATGAAGGTATGAATTAAAAGATAAATCAAAATAAACCTGTTTATTTAGCAATGCTGAAAACAAAATCTTATTTAAGGAACATAATATCTAACATACATATTACTTATAGTAAAACACACACATAAAATCTATAATATCTGCATTTCAATTATGTTTAAGATTTTTTTTTAAAGTACTATGCCTAAATCGGTATTTAATATAATAGTTACTATTATTGTATAATCATTAAGAAAATAACAAATCAAAAACTACGAAGATTGTGATGAATAACCCATAACTAATTCTTTAAGTTGTCAGCTTACAAAATAATTTTACTGAAAAACAATATAAATAGTAATATTGTACTAATAATTTTTATACGTTTGCCTCTATATGTATATTGAAGAAACACATTTTGGTTTCCATAGTTTTCTTCCTAATCAAAAAATAAATAAAAATAAATAAATAAACAAATACACAAATAAACAAAACTTACGAAAAAATTCACAAAGAAATATTCTGAATTTTATGCACATTTAGAAGGTTCATTTTCAAATAAAAAACTACAAATTTAGAAAAAAAAAATATTAGCATTTATAATTTTATGATCTAATTGAGATATGAATTGTATTGACAGATATCACGGATAAGGAAATTTAACGCATATTATTTACTTAAATATAAACAATGCTTCCTTATATCAAACAAATATGTTTGCTCTATAAACTGCTTTAGGAAGCCCTAGGTAACTTCATTAAGAGATCAAATATTCATTTTGTAATAGACATTACAAGAGAACAAAAGTGAAAGAGGGGCATACAAACTAATTACCCTTGAACAATTCTGAAGAATTTGCAATATTTAACGATAATAGATTACACGAATATTCACGAGGCTTATTTAGAAAATCGGTAAGGACTTTATATTATATATATTATATAGTCCCCTATTATATAGTCCGTATTATATTACATAGTCCTTGAAAAGGTTAAAGAGCAAATGTTTACGATGCGTATTTAGAAAATCAATACGCATTTTCGATACTATTCTTTTAATTTTATATATCTGTTTAAAATTGCATACGATAAAAAAGGAAAACTAAATGTACAGAAAATGATCTATATGTCGTATTTTTTAATAAATTCTAAATTATATTAAAAAATTATGTATTTACAACTACATGTTTTCTATTCTATTTAAATGCATATAAGGTTTACGTTAAGCTGACTACTTTGTTTAAGGTAATCGGCTTTATTCTTAAAGATTTATGCTACAGTAAGTATGATAATATTTTGTCTCCCGTCCTTCAATGTTCAGAATAAGTTCTAAAACATCATTAATCGTAAGCAAATAATCCTTGTATACTAACTGTATTACCTGCCATAAATGTTAAGCAGCGTCTCGAATAATTTATAGCGTCATGCATTGTATTCCAAATTCCGTTACTCTTGTAAATGCTCTAATCCAGTCGATTAACCGGGTCGGGTGTTTCGTGTTTTCTTTCTTATTCATGACTTGAGTGTAACATCATTATTAAGGTAATATCCGCCTTTCGCCCGCATTATTGGCTGTTGATTTTTTTTTTTTTTTCTTTAAAGTTTCAGGTGTGTTTAAAGAAAAATGTTTAGTTTATTTAAGCAAATTTAATAGTAAATATATTTAAAGCTTGGAATTTATAATTTAAAAATATATTATTAGTATTATTAGTATTATTTTGTTCTTTCTTATAACAAATTAACATTGTATTAAACTTTGTAAAAATGTAAAATAATTTGAATTAATATGATAATAATAATAATAATATAATCATATTAAATTAACTTCCAATTATTTGTGCTACAAAAAATATATATCCGTTTTATCTTTGTTACCGAAATATTCAGAAAAATTCCAAACATCTTCAGAATAATTTAATTATCAAATTTATCTTCTAATTAAAAAAAATCTGGAGTGACTCCACTCGACTTTCCGAACATTGAGTAATTAACAGTTTTGTAGATAAAATAAAGAAAGAGGAGTTACTAAACAAACAAAAAAGAGAAAACCATAACAGAGTGTTTGAGTATTTTTCTCCATATATCACACGAGGTTTTATTTAACGCTACTGAACTTTGAGCCCTTAGATCATAATGATAAAGAATTTTTCGTTGTCTCTCTGTAAAAATCTATAAATGCTAGATTCACCAAAATGCTTATAGTTAGTGCAACAGTGATTTATAATATTCATACAAATTTTCAGCTCAATTGAATAAGGCGTTTAGATGCTATCGCTGGTCTCATAGGCCATAAAGATAAAGAATTTTTCTTTGTGTCCCTGTAAAAAAACTGTAAGTGCTAGATTCACCAAAATCTATACAGTGGGTTCAAATGTGACCTATAACATGTGTACAAATTCTATGCTGAGATTAATAAGGCGTTTAGACGCTATCACACTTTTAAAAATTTGGCAATGAATTTTTCTTTGTGTCCCTGTAAAAAAACTATAAGTGCTAGATTCTCCAAAATCTATACAGATTGAGTATCTGTGACCTATAATATGTGTATAAAGTTTTTGATCAATTAAATAAGGCGTTTAGATGCTATCGCACTTTTAAGATTTTGGTCCCTTGGCCATAATGATGAAGAATTTTTCTTTGTGTCCCTGTAAAAAAACTATAAGTGCTAGATTCACCAAAATCTATAGGGTTCGTACTATGGTGACTTACAATATACGTACCAACTTTCAGCTTATTCAAACAAAGCGTTTAGACGCTAGCGTGTTCACTTACAGACATACACACATACATACACACATACATACACACACACATACATATATCATCGTAAAAATAGTGAAAACGGACTCGTTGGACCTCGCAACGTATAGAAACATCAAAATCTCGAATTCGGATTTTTGACATGATTACAATACTTTCCTCACTATAGTGTTCGGAAAGTAAAAAAAAAAAAAACTTTGTATGAATATGTTTGTTGAAATCCCGTTATAAATGACAGAAAAATCTAAAATCTGTATTCACATTTCTAAAAGAAATATAATGTTTTACATAGAGCAATCTTAAGGGAAGTTAGCAGGAATTACAGTCTTTACACATATTGCTGTATAAGTAGTTGCTCAATCTTACACAAAATGTATATTGACAGAACGTCTGATACACATAGTAGTTTTTCAGCTATCGCATATTTTACCACTGAACACCTAATGCTCAGTAATGCGACCCTTTTCAAAAATGGAAGGGACTGCAATGAAACAACCTATAAATCTACACGTTACTTGGGATATGCTTTTAGTATATGAAACATAAAAATTGGTGGAACCCCATACTCATCAGTTATTTCAATCCATCTCTCCATCCAAAAAAAAAGAAAAAAAAAAAAGTTATTGCATTGTCGGTTCTCGTCTACTTACACACTTGTAGAAATTGCACGGCAAGATGAAGAAGTGTAGGAATAATCTTTCGGCTTTTTTTTTTTTTTTTTTTAGCGGTTTCTTAGAGCTTCCTAATACAGAATTTATAGATAATATTTCAAAATTTACCTTAAATCTTTAATCTAAATTTATCAACAAATCTTTAATCTTGAACGCAATGAATTAAATTTCTTATGGCATATGTTCGTAGAGTAACTAGAAATGAGTTTCGATCTTCGCCAACTGTCCAGAGTGACGTTTACCCGACACACTTTCAACATCAACCTTAAATATTTCATTCACCAACAAACACAAAGTGCTAAAAAAAAAAAAAAAAAAAAAAAAAAAAAAAGTATGAAAAACGTGTATTAACCCTTTAACCGTTGCAAACGGCTTTTTCCGTCACTTAATAGTTGAAAAAAGAGGCTAATATAACAAATTTTCGAAAAATATGATATTTTTTCCTAGGTCATACGAACACACACACACACACACACATATATATATATATATATATTAATTTCTTTTCTATTTAAATATCCATCTTCTAAACATGTATGTGTATTATTACAAACATTATTAATTTCATTGGCTTAATTATCAATAAGTAATAATAATAATAATAAATAAATAAATAAACAAATAAACAAAATAATCAATAAAAATAAAAATACGTCTTATTTTTATTAATTTCTGGATTTAAAGGAAAAATTAACAACTTTTCACTTTAAAACCTTTCCCTTTAAACTAGGCCTTTATTAATAACTCTTAAGAAGTTGATAAAGGCCTAGTCGGCATTATGCGGATTTGACTGCTGAATACTTTGTAGTTTATAACAAAACGCATTTTTTCAAAAGAGTCCGTGTAAACAAATTTAAACTAGATCATGTAATGAAAAACAGGAACCCTCCCCGTCTAAATGTCAATTAGTTTTGCAAATGACATAAGGTTAAGATGACTTAAGGATAGCTATCTACTTTTGTTTAGATTTGTAAATTAGGGGTGTGTGAGTGTTAACACATATGTCCCTTAAAAAGTTTATTTATTTATTCAAATTTTATAAATAACAAAAAAGAGATATTAATATAGATTATTAAAAAAAAAAAAAATCTTTTTAAATTTATATAATGCAAGTAATTAATTATATAGAAATTCCTGTTTTCTTTTCAAATCAAAAATATTTACAAGCACATTATTCTCTGAATAAAATAAAGCAATATTTATATCGGGGTTTTTAAAAAGTAATTTTGTTTATACTTCTTCCCCGAAAAAATTAAATCATTTTAGCTATAATTATTTATTTTGAGAATGTAATTCAAAAGCCGTTACCAGCTTATTTCTAGCACATGTATGTATTAATAAAACAAATAAATAATATTATAGTTTTAAAAAATTAAAGAACACGCTTTAATTTACTTTCCTTATTTTAAATAAATGTAATTTTTATTGTTCACGTTTTTTTTTTTTTTTTTTCTGTCGAAAAAATAATGATAATTTTTTTGGCAACAATTAAATTAAGGAATAATATTAAATATTTTAAATAAATGTAATTTTTATTGTTCACATTTTTTTTTTTTTTTCTGTCCAAAAAATAATGATAATTTTTTTTGGCAACAATTAAATTAAGGATTAAAATTAAATGGCCAATTTATCAGTAATTAGAAGGTTTTTATTTTAACATTTTAATTAATTAAAAGAAAACTAAAACAAAATTCGAAAATCGGGCTTCGAGGTGCATCAGGAGAGGTCATTACGAACCACCATGCAAATTTTTGTAGCTCAGCCATCAGCCGTTTTCTTAAAAAGCTCTGGAAACCATACACAATGGTTTTTTGTTTGAGATATGAAGGATTTTGTGCAATCACGTTTTGCTCCCAGAGAAGTTACAAACATACACACATACAGGTGAAGCTAATATAAGCGTGTTAAAAATTATCATTTCGGTTAATATTTATAATGCTTGTGTTTACATTAAAAGCTATTATTACTTTTCGAGCAGATCATTATAGTTCTAAAAATAGATTTTTAATGGATGTATCCCGTCTGCATGGCGCCTCTGAAAACCGTTTTTTTTTTTTCCGTTGCTATGATTGACACCTGGCGCAGCTTTTCAATGCCAAGTCGATCTGATTTTAGTAACGACATTTTATATTCAAAAATTTTGTATTAACCCTTAACTACAGACGTTTATTTTCTGTCACGTAAACACAGACGTGCGGTCTCTCAGACCGCGAGCTGTTTTATGCATTTTTAAAATACAAAATTTGAAGATAATAAATTCCTGCTATTTTATATGCAAGAATACACATTCCAAGTTATATTAAGGTAATTCATTCATTTAAAAACTATAAAATTAATATATTAAAAATATGATTTCTAAAAACTATATGAAAAAATCCAGAAAAATGAATCAAATAATGAAAATAAGGACAACTTACTTGAAAATGCGTACAAATGAAATTATTTAATAAATTCCACATGAACAGTGTCTGGATTATATAAAATAATGCAAAAAAGGCTATTATATAAAGAATATTAAAAAAATTTGTAATAATCCCGCATCTCCCACAAGCGAGAAAAAGTAACGTAATCGCAGACGTGAGGTCTATATGACCGCGGCACAAATTTAAAATTTATTTTAAAAAAAACTAATGCGTAGAATTTAATAAAAATTTAGAAGTAGTTATATTTAATGCCAACATGAAAGTACTGAAAAGAAGGAGAATAATTATATAACTTATAAAGAGTTTTGCAGTTCTAAAATATCGGAGCGGTCATACAGACCGCACGTCTGTGTTTAAGGGTTAAAATATTATAAAGACGAAAAAAAAAAGCTTGGCATTCTTTTGGCTGAATTTTAACGATGCCAACTTTTCGGTTAGCTTTTTTGGGGACTCTGAGACTAGCAGATCTCATTAAGATTTTCGCAGATCTCATAATGAAATAGCTTGGCATTCTTTTGGCTGAATTTTAACGATGCCAACTTTTCGGTTAGCTTTTTCTTGGACTCTGAGACTGGCAGATCTCATTAAGATTTTCGCTTTTGACTCCATTTGTACAAGACGTGATTTTTTTGGTCTCCTCCTCGCTCTCTGTCTAAATAACTGCGGTGGAACTTTGTTGTATCTTTGCATATACAGATTGATGGAAAAACAAAATATTTTTGCTAATGGATATAATTAGTCGAACTATATATCAAGAAATACTTATTAAAGATGGATTATGTACTGTTTATTCAGACGTAAGGTTTTCTACATTATTTTCTTCATGTCTACGCTCCGGCCTTTTTGAAAACAGAACCTGACTCTACGAATCACCGTTATAAGGTGTAATAAAAATATCAATTTATAAAAGCTTATTCAGCATTTTTTTTTTATATTAAAGTTTGTTTGGAAAACTAAAGCATTCTGAAAAAGCGTAACAATTTATATTCCCTTATTTTAAATTACTGCATTCAAACTGATACATTATTGACATATATAGATGAAAAAATTAATAAAGTAGAATTATTAATAATATTTAAACATGGTATGCTGATCAACCAAAGAATATGTTCTATTATTTATTTATTTATTTATTTATTTATGTAAATTTGGCACTGGTACTGGTACGGTCAAGGAATATAAATCAAATGAAAAATACTTTTGAAAATAAGAGAATGAATAATAAATATATCGCATCAATACAAAGCATAAAATAGCAAATTACATATAACATATAATAATATCATCCTTTTGAAAAGGTCGATTCTCCATTTTTACCTAGGGGGTATACAAATATATCTTTATTTTTTCTTCAATGAAAATTTTAATAAAACTGTTAGTAATCATATATGTATTTTGCATTCACAATAATCTTGTTTATAATAAATATTTCAATTCATATTTAACAACGCATTTATTCAATTTATTATTTGAAATGCATAATTATTTTTCTGATAATTTTGCGTTGTGCAAGCAATACAGGCCTTTCATTTATATAAACAATTATCAGGCATTTAATATCTATAAATGCATCAGTAAATATTATTTGAACCCACAAATACACTGAGATGAATAAACATTATATAGTTCTCCTTTTATGCATCAATCATAAATTTTGAAGGGTGTTTCCTAGTTTCATTTTCAGCTGTTACCAGCGATATCAATATTTATCACTAAATAGCAGATCATCTTTCATTGTATGTTTTATATATGACGCATGCACAATTAAGATTTACTTAATGTTGGAAAGATTTATCGCTTTCTATGCATTTTCTACATTGAGTCATGAACATATATAAATTAAATAATTTGACCTCAAATGAAATATTTATAATTGAGTGTTCAAATTATAGATGACAAAAGGCATTTATTTGAATTATTTATTTAAAAATTATAATGTTAAAAAATGATAATATCTACAATAAATTAAATTAATTTTTTATTGTTATTTATTTAATGAAAAATAAGCGCTTATACCAAAATTTTTAATTATTCTTTACAAAAAAGTCTTATTGATATAATTTATTGAAGCAATCGCTGTTTATTTATAGTCATGAATTATAGATACCGAATTTCTAATAAAAGCGAGTAAGTTATTTTAATATTTTTCAATTTAAATAAATTTCACATTCTTACCTAAGAGAGACTTACCTAAGAGATTACATATCGTGTACCCTTATGTGTCTTAAATGTTCATATAATTACAAAAATAAAAATAAAAATATTTCTGAACCTTCCTAGAGAAGCTGAGATAGCAGTTGTCAAGATTTACTATACAGTTTTAAAGGAGACCTCTAGTAAATATAAATATTCTGTATATCTCTAATATAACTACCAGTAACTAGAATTAAAATACGGCACTCAATATTTTACATGACCGTTAATTTTTTTTTTCTTTTTTGCTTAAATTTGTGATGATTATAGTTTTCTGCTTGTGATGTTACTTCATTTATCAGCAAGAAAATAAAATAATTATTATTGTTATTACTACGCAGCACAAAAAAAAAAAAAAAAAAAAAAAAAAAAAAAGATATGTGCTCATTATGATATGTACAATGACGTTCATTATTCTTATTAGCATAAGATTAAAAATGTTTTGTGCATTTCAAATATATAAGTATTTTATTTCATTTTATTTTAGATAGTTAAACTATTGGGATAAACTTCAATATTTCTATAAATTTAATTTAAACCATTAAAAAAACTTTTAACAAAGGATAAAATCTATTAATCTTTAAATTAATGTCGCTAATTTCCTAATTTTTAGAAATTTTCAATTTAATGGCTTCTATAAACAACTAATATGAAATTTAAGAGAACAAGTTGTTAAACAATGTTGATAATAGATCCAAAATATAAAAATATATAAATATTCCAAGAAATTTAACATTTTTAATATAGTGTGTGCAGTAGCTGTTTTATGTCAGTAAAGAAATATACATTTATAGAAAAAATTTGAATTTTTAAATGTTTATTTGAAAAAAAAAGTTAATGGCGCATTCTTACAAAAAACTCATGCCTTAACATGTAGCGGCAATTGTTTCATTAATATTTTATTCTTTAAAACAGACAATTAATGATTTAAACTAAATTAATTTAATTTAAATATGCATCGAAAACCGTGAGGGAAAAATGATAAATATTACTTATGCTGCTTTAGTGTACATTTATTTATCATATATATATATATATATATATATATATATATATATATATATATATATATATACATATATAAGGTACAAAATAATTATTTTAATTACACTTTAAACTAGTTACGAATATCCCATTTAAATACATTTATCGAAAGGTTTTTACAGTCTGTGCCAATATGTTAATTCGCGAATTGTAAAAATAGAGAAAGAAATAAGAAATGAAATGTCCTCACCTTTATTTATTTATCTATTTATTGCTTAGTTTTTTAGAAATATTTTTAAGAAGGATTCAGATTTTATATTCTATTGCATATCTGTATAACAAAGAGTTCAGTCTAATTTAATAATTTTTATCATAAAAGCTAATCATATATATATATATATATATATATATATATATATATATATATATATAAATATCTGTGTGTGTGTGCGTGTTTTAAATGTTTTCGCTTTTTTCTTTTCAAAATAATAACAATAATAATAATCCAGTAGATTCCCGATGATCCGTGTTAAAGTATTATCCACAGCATTAAATTATACATTGGGTTAATTAGAACGGAATTCTGTCTTCTCTCAAAAGAGAATTTTATTGTACTTTTTCTCACCAATTTTACAATTGAACCTTACAATCATAGACTTTTTACAGCTTTTATACCTAGGCTTGTTTGTGAAAAATATGGTTTAATAGTGCCCAATAGCTTTTGATCGGTGTCTTACAAAATATAGAAAGTCGAAATAAACAAATTCGGCATTTTGTGATTTTTTATTATAGTAAAAGAAAGATTTTGTTTAAGATAGAATAATATATATATATATATATATATATCCCAGGTGTGTGAATATGATGTATTGACCGAACACTTATTCAAAAACTGGTTTCCAAAAATTCGTTCCGGCAATTTTGATGTTAAGATGCAGCAACGTTTTAGAAGGCTAGTTGAATTTCTTGAAGACAAAATAAAGGTATTTATTAATGAAAAGTGCCGAATAGCCGCGGATAACATCGATAAAGGATTTGAACTATAGAATTCTACTGTTCATGATCACGTGAATCGTTTTAGTTTATTTTTTTAATTCAGGTTCCATATGTTACAGAAAGCAATTTGCTCAGTTGCATGGACTCCTCTGATTTGCTTCGCAAGCATCAAGATATTGATTCATTTTCGAAGCGAACCATCACTTTTGATGAGAAATGAGTTTTGTAAAACAAAGTTAAGCACAGGAGTTCGTGGAGTAGGAAATAAAAAAAGTGAACTGGCTGAAAGCTTTTCGAAACCGATTTTCACGAAAGAATGGTAATGCTGTTTGTTGATGGGATTTCAAGGTAATTTTTTCTTTTCTTTTTCTTTTTTCTTTTCTTTTTAATTGTTTAAGATTCTACCAAACACTATTATAATAATTTCTGTAGTATATTGATATACTGTCATCAACTGGGCAAACTGAATTATTTAAAGAGAAAACTCCAAGAAGGACCAATAGAAAAAATGTAGCGTTCCATCTAGGTAATGCGATGCCGCCTACAAATTTGGTAACTCGCCAAAAGCTTTTACAGCGTGGATGGTACGTATTACTACACTCACCTTATTTTACGGATCTAGCACCTTTGATTTATAAATTGTTCTTGACGCTATAAAAAGTTTTACACAGAAATACCTTTACTTCAATTGAAGACGCAATAAAATAAGAATAATAATCAGATTTTTACATGCAGAAATTTTATGAGCGGGCAACCTACTACTGCCAAAATGATGAGTAACTAAGAGTATGAGATCAAAATGGTGAAGATATAATTCAATAAGACATTCAGACACTATAAAAAATTGTTTTTCATTTTCACCAAATAATAAACAAAATTACTTTCCAAAAAATACAATATTTCCTAGATAATTTATGTATTCACTTTTCTATTTTTATAAAACTTAATTTTATACTTTATTGTATATATATACATAATTCATTGTAAATTATAGTACCAAAAATATAAAGAAAATACAAACAGCAGATAATTGAGAATATATGTTTTTAGCAATAAATAAATAAATAAATAAATAAATAAATGATAGATACATGCATTGTTTAAGACAATTATAAATAATCCAGTACTGAAATGTCTCTAGAAAAATATTATTATTATTATTATTATTATTATTATTATTATTATTATTATTATTTTCAGTTAGTTATAAAATTGGTTGTTTTAATTTAATATTTGTTTGTTATTACTAGGCAAATATTTATTTTCAATAACCATGTATTGGCAAACATGAATTTTGAGAAATATTGTATGTGATATCCACATCAGAGAGTCAGATTGAAAAAAAAAATATCAAAGTTTCACTATTAATAAAATTTTCTAAATTTACAAAATAAAGCATTTATGTTATAAATTATACAGAAAGTCCTTTTTTTTGCATAACCTTATTAATAAAATTACTGTTACAAGTAACAACACCAAAGTTTTAGCGGGCATGTCAATTTATTTAATAAATAAATAAACGAGTAAATGATTGCAAAAGTCAACGCGTATAAGCATTTTTTTTTTCATTTTTATTTTATCATTTGTTATTTCTGTAACACACTATGCATAGGTTCAAATACCGTTCTGTGGTAAAATTTACAAACTGCTACCGGCATATTTGAAGAACAAGTAATTTAACACATTGTTTTTTTCTATGCTCTATTTTATCAAACATTTAAGTCAATAACATTTAACATTTTTCAGCAATAATAATATATTGAGATAAAATACGAATAAAAGAGTACAATATTAGTATATTTTTCACGAAGTATATGAAAAGAATTTCTCATATTCTTATACATAAAAACTTAGATATCAAAATGCTTCTCTGAACATTTTTATATAAAAATATTTTGACGAAAGAATATTGCACGGCTATTTATTTAGTGACTAAGAACATTGTAGGGTGAGATGATAACTCAATGGGGTGAGGAAAAGAAACGACTACTCAGCAGTGTCATTTTCGATTACTGGACAAGACAGGATAACATATTTGAGAAGTTTTTGTTCTTTCCAGGTTTATATCGAAATTTGAAAATAATAAAAATGTATTCAGCTAGTTTATTTAGTGCTTCACATCTGACATATTAAACAAGTTTTAAATAAAAGTTATTGACACTTTTGTTTTCTGTGTAATTAACGATACAATTAATAATAAAAATTATAAAATAAATACAAATAAATTCTTATTAAAACTACTTTCTAAAAGGTTTCATAAATGACATGTATTTATTTATGTTCTTCACAATAATTATGTTATGTGTCATGTGCTATTTATTTATATTAATTAACACAGAAATAAATATTTACAGGAAGTTAATATATATATATATATATATATATATATATATATATATATATATATATCAAACATTTGTTTTATTTGGCAAAAGATGCAGGAGAAACAATTTAGGTAAATATTTTTCTTTACACTAATACAGTAAATAATATTTAACAAGTTTGAAATTCTAAATTTTATATACTCTAATAAAAATATTTATTATGTTTTCGCATGCGTATTCTTTAAGATTGATTATAATAATTAAAATAACAATAACAATAATGAAATAAATGTATTTATATTTTATTATGAGTTTTTTTTCTCTTTAATGATAGTATTTGCATGATTTGTATATAAAACTTATAGCTGTGTGCAATTCAATATTAAAGAAATAGGATACATTTTCTTTACTAAGAATCCTTAAATCAATATTTAGTAATTTAGAATATAAATTCACATAAACTGATATATATATTGAAAGTGTTACGTTAGTAACAAAAGAAAAAAATGAATAAAGTATTGTAATTTACTTATAAAAATTATCTATTTATCCATTTATCTCTCTCTCTCTCTCTCTCTCTCTCTCTCTCTCTCTCTCTCTCTTATATATATATATATATATATATATATATATATATATATATATATATATATATATATAAACTGTAGATTATAAAACCCCACTCACTGATTTTTACATTTTTTTTCATTATTATTCTCATTATATTGGATAATAATACATACAGGATTTCATACATACATCTCCTATTTATTTATAAATGATTTTAATCGATACAGTTATAAAATTTCATTAAAATGCATTCCTGTTGTCATTGCGAGACAGTTTATTTTAAAAGAAAATGTCAAGAGATGGCACTGTTAAGCAAAACATTTTCTTGAAATGCTAAAATAAAGGTCTAATCATCGAAATAAATAATTATTATTTCCTTTTTTTAATAAACTAAACTTAATTTATGAAATTGATTCCAATTTAATTGTTTTCTAACTTTTTTTAAACACATGTTCAATTATTCGATTCTATCTGTTTGCAAACAAAGAAAATGGCGGCTCCCGTACCGTGTTGTATACATTTCGCTGAGAATTTAATAATGAGAAAATAATCGATTTTTTGGGGAAAAAAAAAAAGGTTTTAAAAAAATATTTAGTCGAAATTAGAATTGCTTAATCTTGATTCTTGAATTGGATTTCAATTTTTATATCGCATTAAATTCTGACAGCATGAAATGCTTGCCAAAACATGATTCATGAAATTATCATCGCCTTAATTTTACACACTGCAGTTTAAAATGTTGAGATTTCTGGCTGAAAACTTTTTAACTAGGCAGCTAAAACAATAATTCCCCTTGTTTATTTTTACTGTATAAATAGATCTGCCTTTCAAGTAAGTCGAAGGGAGAAAAGTTTCAAGTATGAGAGAGAGAGAGTTTTTTTTTTTTTTTTTTTTTCTATTTTTCTTCTTCTTTCTTTCTTCTTTTTTTTTTTTTTATCCTCTCTAAATTTTGGAAATATCTTACCCTGTGTTTTGCTACTTTTTACTGTTTACGTTTCAGTTAGTTTTAAAATGGTATTTACATTATTTACTTATTCATCAATTAATTATCTGTTTAGGCTAAATGTTCTGAAATAGGAAAATCGAATTAAAAATTAACAAAAAACTAGAATGTTCTAGCCACCACATGACTTTCTTCTATATTTTTTTCTATACAAATTCAATCAGTAAAAATAATTTATTAAAGTTATTTTCAATGGTAAATATAGACGATTTTCATTCAAGAGAAGTGTAACACTAAATATACAAATAAAGTCAATTTTAATCTATGTGGGTCATTTTAAAAAAATTGCTAATTTAGTGTCAATGCTAATCTGAGGCTTATTATTTTATATTTAATGGAGTTTATTACTTTATAATTATTTTAATATTTAATGACACAAAAATTACTTTGACGCTCTTATTTATGAGAGTATTTATAAAAAGATGTATGAAAAAGAAATAATAATAATCATTTCAAGGTTCATAGCATTTGAAAAAAAAAAAAAAAAAAAAAAAAAAAAAAGAAAAAGAAAAAGAAAAAAAAAAGAAAAGCTGGAAAAGTAAGATTTTCAGCTGTCCAATAAAGAAGAAAAACTTGATTTATTGGTGCCCTTATTATATTGAAATATATATCAACAAAATTTAATTATTCTTCATGAAAACATGTTATAGTTACCTGCATTTAATTAAAAGTAATACATTTAGTGAAAGAAAGTATTTTATTTCGTTTTAGATTAAAAAAAAAAAAGTACCAAGATTTTATTATATTCATTTTTATTATATACTAGCCACCTTCGGCGACCAGCTGGTTCGCGATCCGTGAAAAATCCAACTTTATGAAACTCCTGCTCGGTGGCGACTGCGGCGCCTTTTTCCCGTTTCAGATCTTATAACAGCTTATTGACATATAGTGAAAATAGCTTTATTGAAAAAAATTAATCGCAGCAAATTCCCGCTCGGTACCCTGCGGCGCTCTCTTCCACTTTCAGTATCTAAAACAGCCTGTTCGCTCACCATGTTATGATTTTTCAAATTTCTTTAGCAAAGTCCCGCTCGATGGCGACTGCGACGCTTTTCCCCGTTATAGAACATACAACACCTTCCTCGTCCATTAGAACTAAAAAAAATGAAAATTTAAAATATTACAGAATCATCTGGTGGTAGAAATTTCTGTAATCTACCGTTCAATTCCAAATCAATAGGCCTTTCAAATGATATATTACTTATGCAAATATTTTAATTAGTAACTGAGATACAAAAGAAAACCTAATTAGGACACCTTAAAACCTGTAAATCGGGTAAAATCTCGAAATCCACTTTCGATAATATAAAAGAACTTTAAAATATCTTTCAAATGATGTATTAAAAATAATTTAATCATTATTAGAATTTGAAATATTGAAATTTTAAAATAATACAGCGCCATCTGTCGGTAGAATTTTCTGTAATCTACTGTTCAATTCCAAATCAACAAAGCTTTCAAATGATGTATTACTTATGAAATTATTTTAATTAGTAGCTGAGATACAAAAGAAAAACCGATTTAGGTCACCTCAAAATGTGTAAATGCACTCCGTATCATACTTTGAACAAAGTAACTCATCAGCTGTTATAACTTATTATTTCTTGGCGTGTTTTAGTGGACCTAAGTGATTTTTTTTTCGTTAGTTGATAATTCTGACAAATAGTTCTCCTTTCTAAGAAACTAAATATTTCCTAATTGGATTTAAATATGGAAGACTTGCTGGATATAAGAATTTCGAACAGTGATATTTCAATGATTTGTTATTCAGGAAATCAAATTATCATAAAAATTTATACAAAGGAGGTCAAACTTGATATATGGAAGCCGATCAAAATAACCTTTGTAAGGTTAAATTTTCATTTCAACAAGATGCATACTGGTTTAATAATTATAAGGACACCCGTTTTTCTATATTAACTAAATTCTGAACACTATTACTTAAAGAAATATATTTTTTAATAATTTGAATTTCATTAATAGACGATATTTAAAAGTTTTATCGTTTTTCTATTTTAAAAATTCTTAAATACGGGAAAAAGAAAAAAAAAAAAAAAAAAAAAAAAAAAATGTTTTTTTCAGGTGTTTACAGTTATAATGACAACTCGAACCTTAGTATTTTTTTTTTTCAGTTATTCTTTAAATTAATATTTTATGAGATTTTTTTTTTAGGGTGAAACAGTCAGACATTCTCTCTGGTACACACACACACACACACACACACACACATATATATATATATATATATATATATTAATGCTCAGTTTCAATGCCATTTCATACAGCATAGTTGATATTCTGAATACATTTAAACTATTTAAAATTGCTTTCCACTTGCATGCACTTTTCTAATTACAGAATAAAATACAAATTATAGACTTATAAATTACTTGGAAGTTCGTTGCTTTAGGCATTAAATCCTAATTATATTTAATGAAAATGTAACTAAAACAGAGCAAACAAATAGAAATCATTTGGACATTTACTTAACAGTTTTGAGACCTACAGTTATAATTACTTATGTCTCAGTTGATCCATAATTTTACAGTAATTCACAGAAACAAGCACGCAGAATATTTTGTAGATATAGGACTTCACAAACAGCAATGCCGGGGATTAAAAACCGTGACCTGGGAATTCAGAAGACAGTACCCTACCGACCGAACCAGCAGGCTGGCAAATGAAAGTTCTTGTAACGTAAAGTCGGAACAACACAGGATAAATTCAATATGGCGGTAATAAAAGATAGCACACGTTCTATTGTGAGTAAACAGTTTCGTCAAATATTTGAGAGTTTACGTTTCCTCAAAAATCACGTGATCGCTTGACGAAATGGTTGTCAAAAACAACGAAATTAAGCCCGATGATGTGTGAATCGTCAAAGATGAGTATATTATTTCTGAGAGTGTAATTTTATCATGTAACACAAGTTGGAAGATTGAGGACTGCTAGTTGGGAAATCCGAAAATGTCAACGTAAATTAACTTGAAAAATTCATATTTAAATTAAATTATGCAGAATCACACACACATATATATAAATGCATATAAAATAGACATACATTATTAAAAAAAAAAAAAACTTACATATATACAATATGAAATATACAAACGCTTGAAACTGACAACATTTTTATTTATATATTTTATTTTATTTATATATTTATGTTCTTCTTCGAGAATTAAAATGGATTTAATCAATGTGATACTCATTTTTAAAATGTCTTTCCCGTAAAGTAATTATAGTTTTAAGAAATTTTCTGATATTTTATGCATGAAAAAATATCCCTAATATTTGTGATTTTGATATGTGATGATTTATGGATATCGATCATCGTTTTTTCAAAAGGAGAATTTTCCACATTTTTTAACAATGTAGATAAGCATCATGCCGGAAAACAAGATCGATTTACGTAAGTTAATGTCCTGTTTATTAAAATAAAAGTGTGTTTAGAGATATTAATTCTGTCAGGATCCCGAACAATATTATTAAAATAATCAGTAAGCTCTATTAAATGATATA
>OZ005652.1:114056567-114134067 GCA_963930645.1 Salticus scenicus | reverse complement strand
AAGTGAAGCTCGACTCTACGCTTTCAGACTGTTTCATTTGTGATTGATCTGTGTTCAACTGTTTCATCTGTTTCATGTATAATAACTGTAACCGTAATATGGTTCTTTTGTATATATAAATCCAGAATTACTGTACTTCTAGTTAAAATGGCTCTGTCCGGATGATGCCCTGATGTTCAGGGCGAAAGGCCTTGACACGATGTAATTTTAATGATTTTAATTAAATGTATCGTTTAAAATGTGTTTTAAAGTGGATTTTTTTTTAAATTGTGGTTTTCTACAAAGACGCGTGTGGTTATGATACCTCTATATGAGATGTGATTTTATATTTGCATTTTGATTGCAGTACGCTGTGTCTAATGTAATATACCAAGCTTTCTAAAAATGGTTTTGCTTTGTACTGGGTCTAATACCCTACGTTTGATAATTTAAAAAAAATGCAAAAATAATTTGAAAAATCCATTAAAACATCATACTATACTAAAACGAAATTCAAGCATTACTTTTTACAGGATGATCCAAAATAGTTTTATTTTTGTTTAATTTTACACTGGTTCCTTTTTCCTCTCAGTAGCAAAAGCTTAGCTGAAATATATGAAATATAACATGTAAATATTTCTCACTTGATTTGTATTTCTATTTTATCGTTATATGCAACTTAGTTTTTGTGTTTTAGATTGTGTAAATTTGTTTAGTTTCGCCTCTTGACCAAGGGGTGCACTGCTCGGGACGTGCAGTCCTTGGGAGGGGGGCAGTGTTACGAAATTGTAAATAATTGTGTTTATTTTTGTATAAATTCTTTCAAAGAGGCTTAGTAAGTTGATAAAGTGCTAATTTTGTGCATTTCTAGTCGTTTTAGCGTTGAAATAGCCTTATTTTCCCTTAAAAACGCATTAAATAGCCCCAGTAATGCAAGTAATGGATTTGGCGCCAAATTTGGCGACTTTTTCCCTCCTTGGCGATTTTTTTGGCGACTTTGGCGAGAAAATCCTTATACGGGATATACCAAATACCCAGACAGCACATCGCTTCCCCAGGATATCTTCAAGATGTCTTTTGGATGAAATGACATCCCAGAAACGTCCTTAAGATGTACTGTGGATAAGTTAAGCCTAACTGTGCTGTTAGGGTATGGAAGCTGTAAGTTGATTGGTTGACCACTTTCTTGAGTTTTCTCGAAAAATCTGGGTTCCATGGAACAGTATATAAGAAGCGTTTTTCGCCAAGGCAGTCAGTCTCAGCCAGCTTCGCTAGTGCTTGCATTGCTCTTAAGCCTCTTTGAGAGATACTTGCTTTATGTGTTATTACTATACAGTTTGTACTGTGGATTTGCTATTGACAGCTGTTGTTTAAGCTGTGGTTACTGCTTGAATTGAAGCTGATAATTGGTTTATTGACCTGTATTTTTCTGGAACATTCTGTGAATAAATTACTGAATTTTTTTACGTTCGGCCTTTCATTCTCAGACACCTCACGAACCCCCAAGTACGCAACAATATATATATATATATATATATATATATATATATATACTAGCTAACCCGACAAACGTTGTTTTGTCATTTAAATTATTTCTAGAGAATATTTTGCTAGAAAAAAATAACTAACTTATTTTAAGTGTGTAAGGATGTTGTATATAAGTGAAACAGTTATGGAGCGCTGTGAACGGTGACTGTGAATTCCGATTATAACGTAAAAGACATAATTACCGAAATTTTCGCTACTTGCTTCTTGCTACTTGCTACTTGCTACTTGCTACTTGTTATTTAAAACCTCCGCTGAATGTCGAACAGCACAAAATTTTATTTCATACGGCAAATATTTCAATTTATGAGAGAATCTCTGATAGCAACGAATTTCACATAAAAATTCCGTCTTTTTTGAATAAGCTGTAACAATCTGAACCGATTTGATGAAAAATTTTATCAAAAAGTTATTACAATATCTAACATCATTACATGTACATTTATCACAATTCAATCAATCGATGCATGTGAGTATGTGTATAGTATGATCGAAGTGAAATGTAGAGTTCGTATTAAATAAAAACTTAAACTCGTTAATTAAAGGTGAAAAAGTTGAAACTCAATTTATTTTATAACAGGTATATTTTTTTTAATCTACAAAAACTGAATTTACCGTCATGTCATTTGATGTACAATATTTTCGGTTAATCCTTGAGGAGTATACACAAACAAATTCGAAGGTTTTCCAACCCTGGAACACGCAACATATAATTGGCCGTGAGAAAAGCACGGATTTTCTAAATCTAAGCCACAAATTAGGACCCCTTTGGTGACTTTAAATATTTTAAGCCATTTTTGCGATGAATTGAAATGGCTATCTCAATTGTGGATCTAGAGATCTTGGCGAGAAGCGTCCGAGCTACTTCGGTGCCAAATTTCAAATTTTGCGAAAGGGATCCGATACTAAAAGTGTTCCATTCAATAAATAAATAAATAAAATATAATAAATTAGCTACACAAATAAATTTGTAGGTTAGGGTGGTTGTTAATCAACGTGCGTGTAAATTTGATAGAAAATTATATAAAATACTCACTCCAATTCCGCACCAAATTTGCAAAATGTATAGTTTTTTATGCACACTTCAAAACTCTTCAAACACTAATTACATCTTTATGTAATATTTCAATAAGGACACAATTTTTTGTATAACAATAATAACACGAAGTTACAAAATATTTTCCTGAATTTGATCGCAGCACCAACTGTCGGGACAAACTGGAATTACAATTGAATATACGCAAGCGAAGTGTGACGTCACTGACCGTCAGTGGATGCAAGAAAAAGATTTCCTATGTTAATCTCCCATTGGATTTTTTATAAAAAATTATTAAAAATCGAGGAAAATTATTTCTCGATTTTAATCCCCGTATTTGGGTATAGATATGTATTAGTTATCGTATGCATGTGTTAGATTGAGTTATTTTGCTGTCAAATTGACAAAATTTTAATTTTAAATTTCAAAACTCTGTTGTCCTTGGCGTTTTTGTATTTGGCGATCAAAAACGTACTACGAAAATATACATGTCAGATGTATATTTTCGTAATATGTATTGTACGAAATTGTTTTATATTATTCATTACTCTCTTAATATAAGTTTTTGAAATAACCATTATTTTTGAAAGAAATTAAATATGTTCGCCAGATGATATGGCGATATTTTTTTTTCCGCCAAGAATGACAGAGTTTTGAGATTAAAAATTCAAATTTTATCAATTTTACAGCAAAAACAACTCAATCTAACGCATGCATATGATGACTAATACATATCTATACCCAAATACGGGGATTAAAATCGGGAAATAATTTTCCTCGATATTTTTGTAATTTTTAACAAAAAATCCAATGGGCGATTAACATAGGAAATATTTTTCTTGCATCCACGGACGGCCAGTGACGTCATCACTTCGCTTGCGTATTATTGAATATTCGTTACTAGGATCGTAGCTCAGTCTGCCGGATCCAATGTGAAACATTCCAAAATCAACAACAATTTATAAGTGATAAATCAATTAAATAAACAATTTAAATTGAACTGAATTGTAAATCTAAACCATTCTCGAATCCACCTGAAGACACACAAAAAATTTCATTAAACTCGGCCCAGCTGTTTAGGAGGAGTTCAGTGACATACACACACACAAAAGAAATATATATATATAAAGATAAATACAAAGGCACAGCTTTAGTATAGACCTCCCCCCCCCTTCTCGACTTTAAATATTTTTGGCCATTTTTGCGATGAATTAACATGGCTATCTCAATTGCGTAACTGACGATCTTGGTGAGAAACGTCCGTACTACTTCGGTGCCAAATTTCAATTTTTCCAAACTAAAGCTGTTCCATACAAAAAAAAAATAACGTTGGAAGTCCAAACTGTCTTATAGCCGCAAAACAACTTTTTTCTCTTTTTCCCAATGAGGGGCAGGTGTGCCTTGGGGGGACTCATGTCAAAGGTGTGCTTTGGGGGGGGACTCATGTCAAAGTTGTACCTTGGGGGGGACTCATCTCAAAGTTGGGCCTTGGGGGGACTTCATTCAATAAATCCCCATTCAATAAACCGACTGAAATAGGCCCTTAGCACTATTAAGAGTGACGTATAAAAATTCAACAATGCTGTACCGACTTAAATAGGGGTACCTTGGGGGGACTCATGTCAAAGTTGGGCCTTGGGGGGACTTCATTTAATAAATCCCCATTCAATAAACCGACTGAAATAGGCCCTTAGCACTAATTAAGAGTGTATTATAAAAATTCGACAACGCTGTACCGACTGAAATAGGGGTACCTTGGGGGGACTCATGTCAAAGTTGGGCCTGGGGGGACTCATGTCAAAGTTGTGCCTTGGGGGACTTCATTCAATAAATCACCATTCAATAAATCGACTGAAATAGGCCCTTAGCACTAATTAAGAGTGTATTATAAAAATTCGACAACGGTGTACCGACTGAAATAGGGTACCTTGGGGGGGACTCATGTCAAAGTTGGGCCTGGGGGGGACTTATGTCAAAGGTGTGCCTTGGGGGGACTTAATTCAATAAATCCCCATTCAATAAACTGACTGAAATAAGCCCTTAGCACTAATTAAGAGTGACGTATAAAAATTCGACAACGCTGTACCGACTGGAATAGGGGTACCTTGGGGGGGGACTCATGTCAAAGATGGGCCTGGGGGGGACTCATGTCAAAGTTGTGCCTTGGGGGGACTTCATTCAATAAATCCCGATTCAATAAACCGACTGAAATAGGCCCTTAGCACTAATTAAGAGTGACGTATAAAAATTCGACAACGCTGTACCGACTGAAATAGGGGTACCTTGGGGGGGACTCATGTCAAAGTTGGGCCTGGGGGGGACTCATGTCAAAGTTGTGCCTTGGGGGGACTTCATTCAATAAATCCCGATTCAATAAACCGACTGAAATAGGCCCTTAGCACTAATTAAGGGCGTATTATAAAAATTCGACAACGCTGTATCGACTGAAATAGGGGTACCTTGGGGGGGACTCATGTCAAAGTTGTGCCTTGGGGGGGTCTTCATTCAATAAATCCCCATTCAATAAACCGACTGAAATAGGCCCTTAGCACTAATTAAGAGTGTATTATAAAAATTCGACAACGCTGTACCGACTGAAATAGGGGTAGCTTGGGGGGGACTCATGTCAAAGTTGTGCCTTGGGGGGACTTCATTCGATAAATCCCCATTCAATAAACCGACTGAAATAGGCCCTTAGCACTGATTAAGAGTGACGTATAAAAATTCGACAAATGTACCGACTGAAATTGGCCTCTAGCACTAAAAAAAAAAAAAAAAAAAGAAAAAGAAAAACTGTTTTATGATATATACAAAATAAAAATAAAATATTCTAATAAATTCGAAATTATTACTAACTAGCAGGCTTTGCCCGCTTCGCTGGACGTTAAACTTAAATGATTTGTCAAAATGCCATATCTTTATTAATAACCTAAGTTCTCGCTGTGATTGGTAGAGGTTTTCTCGTTCCCAATGTTAGGAGTCTGGGTCTTAACTGTCTTCGACACAACTTACCCACTTCTTACTTCCCCACCCTCAGCGGGTGAGTTCGAAGTTTTGCAAAATCCCACTAATGTACATAATGCGTACACTTAATCAATATCCACACACCAAAATTCGCCATTCTAAGATAATTCAAAGCGAATTCAAACGGAAAAACATGTTTTTACACATGTTTATTGCCCTCCGACTCCGAGAAGGGGGGGGGGGGGATTTCGAATTTCGTGAAATGCAGTTACAATAAGTGCCGGATGCATACAAACAATTTACGCACCAAATTTCGTGACCACAGAAGTCTTTAATAGACAGTATTATAAATAAAAAAAATAAATAAAAAATAAAAATTATACAGACACGACATTATTTCATTATTTAAAACATGAAAATCTGACATTGACAGATTTTAATTTAGTGCCAGAGGCCTACTGCTAAACTTGTTAATATCGACAAATTCTTCTTTAGTTAATTAGTGACGATCTAAATTCCATGATAAAGTTTTCATTAAATCAAACCAATGTGTTTCAGCTGCAGATATTGTAACAAATAACGTTGGCAGTCCAAACTGTCTTATAGCCGCAAAACAACGTTTTTTCTCTTTTTCCCAATGAGGGGGAGGTATGCCTTGGGGGGACTCATGTCAAAGTTGTACCTTGGGGGGGACTCATGTCAAAGTTGGGCCTTGGGGGGACTCATGTCAAAGTTGGGCCTGGGGGGGACTCATGTCAAAGTTGGGCCTGGGGGGGGGACTCATGTCAAAAGTGTGCCTTGGGGGGGACTCATGTCAAAGTTGTACCTTGGGGGGGGACTCATGTCAAAGTTGGGCCTTGGGGGGACTCATGTCAAAGTTGGGCCTGGGGGGGACTCATGTCAAAGTTGGGCCTTGGGGGACTCATGTCAAAGTTGTACCTTGGGGGGACTCATGTCAAAGTTGGGCCTGGGGGGGACTCATGTCAAAGTTGTGCCTTGGGGGGGACTTCATTCAATAAATCCCCATTCAATAAACCGACTGAAATAGGCCCTTAGCACTATTAAGAGTGCATTATAAAAATTCGACAACGCTGTACCGACTGAAATAGGGGTACCTTGGGGGGGGACTCATGTCAAAGTTGTGCCTTGGGGGGACTTCATTCAATAAATTCCCATTCAATAAACCGACTGAAATAGGCCCTTAGCACTATTAAGAGTGTATTATAAAAATTCGACAACGCTGTACCGACTGAAATAGGGGTACCTTGGGGGGGACTCATGTCGAAGTTGTGCCTTGGGGGGACTTCATTCAATAAATCCCCATTCAATAAACCGACTGAAATAGGCCCTTAGCACTATTAAGAGGGTATTATAAAAATTCGACAACGCTGTACCGACTGAAATAGGGGTACCTTGGGGGGAGTCATGTCAAAGTTGGGCCTGGGGGGTCTCATGTCAAAGTTGGGCCAGGGGGGGACTCATGTCAAAGTTGTGCCTGGGGGGGACTTCATTCAATAAATCCCCATTAAATAAACCGACTGAAATAGGCCTCTAGCACTAATTAAGAGTGACCTATAAAAATTCGACAACTGTACCGACTGAAATAGGCCTCTAGCACTAATAAATACAAAAAGCACAGCTTAAGTATCGGAACCCTTTGGTGACTTTAAATATTTTAAGCCATTTTTGCGATGAACTGAATTGGCTATCTCAATTGTGCAATTAAAGATCTTGGCGAGAAACGTCCGAGCTACTTCGGTGCCGAATTTCAAATTTTGCCAAAGGGATCCAATACTAAAGCTGTTCCATATCGAATCTGGGTTGAAAACGGAAAAAGGGTAAAATAAATTAGAAATATCAGACCTATATTTATAAATTTGATACCGAATGAAAGGGGCGATTTTGCTGAATCCAGGGGTTCAAACAGATTTTCAATGCGACAATTAGATTTTTAAAAAATAACTAATGTATGAAATTTAAGTGGCAACGGGAAAACGGATAAAGGGAAAAATAAATTAGAAATATCGGACCTATCATTACAAATTCAGTACCAAATGAAAGAGGTGATTTTTCTGAATCCTGGAGTGTAAACAGTTTTTCGATACGACAATTAGATTTTTTAAAATTAACTAAAGTATGAAACTTAGATGGCAACACTTCATTTCAATCTTTTCATAATTTGTTGTGAAAATCACGCGAATACAAAAGTCTTTAACTTAAAAATTTATTTTTATATTTCATTTTTTCATTCAAAGCATTTTAGTGAAAAGATATTTATGGCGCATGCGCAGGCATTTTTTACCCACAATTTAAACACTAATTATAATTTTGAAAATTTTTATATATATAATTTCAAGTTGGTTGAAGACCTAAGTTTTTGCCAAGCGCCGTTGAATTCCGTCCAGCCATTCTCGAGTGATGCCCGGACAAACGTGTTTTAGTCTTTTACCCCCTAGGGGGGAACGGGGGGGGATTTCCGAAAAGTTGAGAGATATAATTTTAAGTTGGGTGAAGACCTAAATTCCTGCCAAGCGTCGTTGAATTCCGTAAAGCCGTTCTCAAGTGATGCCCGGACAAACGTGTTTTAGTCTTTTACCCCCTAGGGGGGGAACGGGGGGGAATTTCCGAAAAGTCGATAGATATTATTTTAAGTTGGGTGAAGACCTAAATTCCTGCCAAGCGTCGTTGAATTCCGTCCAGCCGTTCTCGAGTGATGCCCGGACACAAAAAGCGACATTCGGACACGATGACATACACACAGACACACACACACACAGGCAAAATTTTCTGAAGTCATTTTCGGCTTTCATGGGGTGTGAAACGTGAAGATATCGCAAAATTTTTTGATTCCGACAAATTTACAGACAAAACTCTGATTTTATTAATATAGATTACAATTAAGGTGAAAGCATAAAAGAACCTTTATAAGTTACATATAAACTATCAATTAAAACGAAAATTTTGTTTTACTGTAGAAAAGAAAAGTACTACTAAATTAAATAAAAATTTTAAGCTAGTACCAAGTATCTCTATGAAAATATTTATTTACGCGCGAATATTTTCATAGTATATTATTTTTTTTTTCTAATTTTTATTGTTTATCACGCAAAATTAAAAATATTTTATTTCCGGAAAAAAAATAAATAAACGTGAATTTTGTTTATTTTGGCATCAAATATATTTTTCTTTTTAATCATTTTAAAGTTAAAATGCAGTTTTTATTTAATATCTTTTGATCCAATTATCCGATTGAACTGAATTGTAAATCTAAACCATTCTCGAATCCACCTGAAGACACACAAAAATTTCCATTAAGCTCGGTCCAGCCGTTTAGAAGGAGTTCAGTGACATACACACGCACAAAAGAAATATATATATAACGATATAATGTTTTTTACTCCGTGTAATAAAAGCATTTTTTGTTGTTGTTGTTAGTTAAATTTTTTGAGCAATTTCAAAGAATTTCTCTCTCTCCTCTTCCCCTTTGTGAATTTTTCAAGTTATATATATTATTTTCTTTTAATCTACCTTAATTTACATATCCACCATTATTTCTGTTTTACTGTAATATATATATATATATAGTATTGTTTTTAATTGTGATTACTAAAATGACCACACGCATTTATTTATTTATTTATTTATATTTTTCATACAAATATACTGTAGTTTTGCAGGTGGAATTACCAGTACATGCAAATAATATATATATATATATATATATATACATATACATGACAAAAAATGTCATTAAATTTAATGAATTATCATGTTTATCTACATGCGTATCATTTTTAATGTCCGAGAATAATTAGACATTCTAATGATTCTTTATATATACTCTATATAAAAAAAAAAAAAAATACACGCACCAAAGAGGAGTTAGCCAAATGAAATGTGCAAGTGAAGAAAAATAAATGATTACAGTTTCAGAAAATTTGCATGATTTAATCAAGAGAAACGGCCTCACAAGTGTCAACAATTCAACGCATTGGTCCACTTCTGACCCCAATGTAAGCAGTTATTCGGGTGGCATTAATTGATAGAGTTGACAGATATGCTCCTGCGAGATATCATGCCAAAATCTGTCCAATTGGGATCGTTAGATTGGCAAAATTTCGAGCTAGTTTTAGAACCTTTTTCATGATGCTCCAAACGTCCTCAGTAGGAGAGAGCAAAATAATGTTGGGCAAGGGGAAAACAATCAGCATAGACAATATCTGTGCGCGGCAGGGCATTATCATGCTGAAATGTACGATCAGGATTGCGTGATATGAAGTGAAACACAAAGGCATAGATTGTCGTCGACGTACCGCTGTGATGTTAAGATGCCACGGATGACAACCAAAGGGTTTTGCTATGAAAAGACATGACATTCCAGAAGACAATTACTACTGGTTATCGGCCCGTATAGCTGGTGACATTCGGGATGGAATCCCCCCCCTTTTTCTTTCGGGGAGTCTCCAGACACGTCTTCGGTGGTCACAGGGGCTCAATCAGTGGTACTCATCACTGAACACAATTCTACTACATTCAGTGACATTCCAGTTCGAACGATCCTGATATCACTGCAAACGTGCTGGTCGTTATACAAAGTTTAATAGTAGTCCACACAAGGGGCTACGTGAGCTCAACCCCATTTCTCTGAACCTCCTATTAATGGTCTTTGAAGTCACTGAAGTACCGGTTGCACATAGGATCGATGATAATGAGGAACTAGAGCTTTAAGTACCGCTCTGACGATTGATCGGTTCTCACGACCTGTCCTCCCTTTAGGCCGATCGCTTTCTCTCTGACGCTGCGTTCGACCATGGTTCACCCATTCCTGTCAATATATTCTAATAGTGGCATCGCTCCTATCCAATTGTCAAACCATTCGCAAATTAAATTAATTGACTTATTTGAGGCCAACTACACCCCTCTCTCAAATGCTGTCATTTGCGCATATTTTTTGCTCACCTGCATGCGAGACATAGTTACGATCTATCTGAGTAGACGGAATGAAATTCTCGATGAATTTATGATCTGGAATCAAAATTTCTCATTTTTTAGTATTCTGCCAATTGCGCAGTTAAGATGCGCAGCAGTGTCACATGCTCATTCGATGGTAGCCAAACTTTAAAATTTTGCACTTTTTATTAAAACATGTATGCGTGTCAACATGTGTCCAGTTTGCATTACTCCTTCGTGGTGCGTCGATTTTTTTTGTTTTAGAGTGTATATATAAATATATATATATTTCCCAGTTAACAACACATTTAACTATGGTGAAAATGTTAAACAAATAGATGCATACGCATTTCAAAAGATAAATTTTAAAAACGATAAAAAAAAAAAAAAAAAAAAAAAAAAAAATAGTTTTAACATACCTGCAAACCATCTACTTAATAAACGTAAAATTGTTAACGCCTCTTTTTCCACACCACTTTATTTTCAGAGTAATTCTCTCCAAATATTATTACGATTAAATAAGAATATAATTACAGCTAATGACTAAAGAAATGACTGCTGTGAAAAAAAAAAAAAAAAGTACTAAAAGAAATTACGCTTCAAAACGAGATGGTTGGCAGCTATGGTTTTATATGTTAAGACTATATTATTAAAGAACATTAACGATAATGAAATTACTTTTTATGCAAATGTATCACTATTATTTACTTTTGCACAATTTAAAAAGTCCTCAGAAAATCCTTTCAATGACATATCACAATATACTGATGACATATACTGATGTTAAACAAATTTATAAAAGACGTAAGCACTTAATTGCCCTTTACTAAATACGTTTTATACATATTTTCTAATTTTATAACTTATTTTAGAATTTTATATAAAAATAAATGTTCTGTTTTAATATATAAAAACTGTCATAAGATAAAATCACGAACCGAGTTAAATGTTTAATAATGTTGACAAATTTAGCATTGTGGGTTTATTGTATTTATTTTTTTTCTACCGATCCGATATTACTACAGAGGAACGTAAGTTTTATCTAAGGTCATGCATATTTAATAATAATAATAATAGTATTATAGTTTAAAAAAACAAAGAACACGCTTTTATAGAAATGTGAACTAAAAAGCACAAAATATCTATCTTAGTATTAAAATGCAGGGTAAAGGAAAATCGTGTGAGTGACACACCATAATATTTACATACATTTAAATCTTTAATTAAAATAATTTAGAATTAAACAAAAACCATTTTTAAAAAATCTCCCCTGACTGGGCTCGAACGCTAGAGGAACGCGGAGCTTTACCTCACAGCCACAGCGTTCACGTAGGGAAAGACTTTTTTTCCAATATATATTTTTTGTTTGTTCCCAGAGCGGTTACAAACATTGAAATACAAACATACAAACATACATACAGACATACATACAGGTGAAGCTAATAAAAGCGTGTTAAAAAGTATATTGTCTAGAAGTTTAAAAGTAAGTATTTCATAAAGATATATATGAAACCGATAAAAATTATTATTACATACATGCAATTGTATTTTATGCATATATATATATATATATATATTAAGGAAAAGTTATGTTAGTGATGCATTAAAATGTCATTAGAAATTATTTCATTACCTTTATTATGTAAATTAATTCCATTAATTAAGGTTATTTAATGCGAAAATAATTTCTTTTTTAAGAAAACATATGTTAAATTTCCATTTAAGCGTAATTAATTTCAACACACGTTAAAATTAATATGATTATTTATTTATTACTTTATTGTATGAAAATCTGAAATTTTTATTATTTGTGTAAAGCAATAAAAATGAATTGAAATCTATATAGTTCTTAATGTACTTATTCTACAAATTATAATGACATTGTGTTACAAATGGGATAATAATTTGTTGATTTAAAGATTAAAAAGTGTGTTCTTGATTAACTTTACAAGAAAATTAATTTCGTTTTCTTAGATTATGCGTGCATATCACTGAATATATTACTTTATATAAATTTATACAATATTTACAATATGCCAATATTAAATTGAATAGCGTTTTTTTAACACTGAATATTAATTCCATAATGATTAATTTTGTGTATGAATATTTTTTTTCTATAAATGTAAAGTACTATTGAATGTATAATTACTTTGTTATAGAATATTGTAACGACTTATTTTTAGAAAATAATTAATAGTTTAAAAAAAAAAAAATAATAATAATAATAATAATAGTAACTTACTTAAAAGTAATTTTTATATCTTTGTTTAATAAATTTATCAGGTGGTTTATAATAGAAAAAAAAAATGTTATTATCGCTTTATTATTAGAAAATAAGATTAACTATTGGAGCTTATTAAGCTTTAATCCAATAAATGAATTATGTGAAATATTATCTCCTTCAATAAAAGTTATTTTATAAAATGAATGACTAAAATAAAAACAAGAATCAATCAAATATAAATATATACATAGAAATTAACAATATTCATCATTTGCACTATTGTAAATTACTAAGAGTTAAAAAAAAAAAAGGGGGATAAATTACGAAGTTATTTTAAATAATTTACCTACTACAAAAATTATAGTAGTTTTTATGAATTTTAGTAAAGTTTTACTGTTGCAACCAAAAATCCTTTCTGTATACACATGATTAATGGTCATTATCATTTCGAACAATTTGTACTATTTCTATAATCTATATATTTAACAAAAGTGAAATAGCAATAAATTATAAAATTGTTATAAGTAGTTTAACGTGTTTATAAAATTTATAGTTTCAGTAAATTTTAATAAAATATTATCGCTGCATTAAAATGACTAACAACTCTTAAAACGTTAAAAGATTTGAGATATATAGTGAATATATGTTGCAATTTATATAACTCTAGGTCAAAAATTGTTTTCCAGGTTAACTTTACAAGAAAATTAATTTCATTTTCTTAGATTATACGTGAAAATGATAGCTCATTTATGCGTACAAATTTGTATCGTTCGCTACAATTTGAAATTATGTTACTTCATCGCATTTACGTCATATGTTAACTGTTTTACATAGTCATATTATCTGATTATTGGATATATATATATAGAGAGAGAGAGAGATAGATAGAGAGTTACATAAATATGTAATCAATCATGTTTTAAACGTAAATTTACATTCACTAAGTATTAAAAAGTATTTTGATTAAGTTAAATTATTTTAAAAGTATAGTTGTGTTTAATATTTAGAGACAACTAATTTATTTATTTCTCAAGATTTTTTGCATTTTAATCATTTTGCAAGATTTTTTTTTTTCTTTTAGAATGTAACTTATTACACATTACAGCAAATATCATGTTACTGCGCTTTAAAACGACATTGTGTAACAAATGGTAAATTAATTTGTTGATTGAGAGGTCAAAAAGCATTTTTCGATTTATCATTAGAAGGAAATTAATCTTATTTTGTTCGGTTATATGTGTAAATGACAGTTCGTTTACGCATAATTATATAATGTATCGATTTTCAAGTCCTTCAAATTCTGTTATTTTACAGCATTTACTACATACATTGTCAGTTCTACCTAATCATATTACCTGATTATTGGGCATATATATATTATTATTATTATTATTATTAATTATATTAAAAGTAAATTTTGATCCAGTATGTAATAAAACCTGTTCATTTAATTAAAATATTTTTTATGTATAAATCAATATTTAAGGCGGTTTACACAGTGGGTGTTGTTCACACATTTGTGCAACGATTTTGACTTTCTTTTTGAATTTAAATTTAAATTTTTAAATAAAAACGTAACTGACATTGTAAAAGAGTTTAATTATTTTTTTCAGCATTAAACCTATTTTTTGCTTTAAAATGCGGCTGAAAAAAAAAGACAATGAATGAAAAAAGAAACAAAAAAATTACCTAACAAAAATACGTACACCTCCTATTAAATCAGATGCCGCATCCCATGTTTTAAAAGAAAATCCAACCCCCCCCCCCCCACGAAAAAACTATCACAAAATCTTTAAATATCTCTGTAAGAACTTTGAACAACATAATAGAATCTGATTTAAAGCTAATCATAGCATAAAAGCATGATGTGCATCGACTTACACCGAAGCTTTTTTCTAAGCGTAAAACTATATGAAGATTGTGGGCTGTGGAAGACTGTGGAGGAAGTGTAGAACAAAATCAACCCTAAAATTTTAATAAATGCTCTGTTATCTAGGAAATCGAAATTTAATGTGATACTTTAACGCAGGGCTATCAGAATTAACATATTCAAAAATAAATTTCTTATATTTGTTTATATAAATATCTTTGCAAAATCACTACAAAAATGTGTGAATACCCTCTGTAGCTAAACTTTTTATTCTCCAGGAAAAAATTTCTTTTTGTTATTGTATTCAAGTTGTCGAATGTAACTTATTATACATTACATCAACATTTTATACATTATTAAACTTTTTAAAAATACACAATTTTATCAATGAGTGTGATTTTTGACGTGGATAATATACAAAGAAATAACCATTATATAAATGTATCTCAAAATAATGACAATTTACTATATTTTTATTATGTATAACTCTAAAAATCCGCATGTATCTCTAAACATTTATTTTTCACAATTACACAATTATTTATCACACTTTTAGTAAATTTAATTTAAGCAAAACTCCGTAACTTTTCTAAAAATGTATATATTTGTTTCAAACCTAATAGTTACGCTGTGAATTTTCTACAATTAATTAAAGATCATTAATCTGATATCTAAACGATATATATATATATATATATATATATATATATATATGGGGGGGGGACATTTTATCTGATACTGGAGTCATCATACGCAGCTGAAAAGTAGAACCCAGACTATTGCAGACAGGAGTCAAGTGCAATAGTGTTATAATGTAGTCCTTTTCTGATTTTAGCCGTGGTAGCCCGGTGAGTACAGCGCCGAGGTCCTGAATGGAAGATTGTGGGTTCTATACTTTAAAGATCGTTGTGTACAATATTGGTGGCTGGTGCACGAAAAATCTGTCGTGTCCGTAATATCCTCTATGTTCAAATCTAAATTATACCTCTGGAGTTCACCGAAGTTGGGTAGTCATCCCCTCTGTGGAGGATAAGAATTGTGATGGCATGCCTCTGAACCACTTTTATACAGTTATAATGCTTGGCAGAGTTAGGTTGGAGCATGCAGGTCGGGATTTAATTTATATATATAGATAATATCTTTATAATTATTATTATTATTATTTTTTTTTTTTTCCAATTTATTTTATTTATTTTTATTTTTTTAAGTTGATAGGTATAATTTTGTGTGCGGTACAAACCTAAATTCCTGCCAGGTGACATTAAGTTCCCTGGGGCTGTTCTCACGTGATATCCGGAAAAAGACAGCGTTACAGATATACAGATACAACAACTCTCCCCCCCCCCCCCCCACAGACACACATAGAATTTTTTTAAAAATAATTTTTGCTTTCCTCATGTGCGAAACGTGAAGGTATCGCAACTTGTTTTAATTATTATTATTATGGGAAATTTTCAGACAAGTCTGATTTTTTTAAATATAGACAACGTTTAGGTTGACCTTCATTCAACAAATTTCGCCTTCAATCAACACACTCTGCCTTTCTTAACTACCCTTGGAAATTCAGCGACCATAACCATTCAACGAAACATGAACACTTAACCGTCCATTGTCTGTTAGCATTCGTAAAGGATGCACACATTAATAACACGAGCGCGTTAATACCCTATATATGCACGAGAACACATTTCCATTTTCGACCACGTTATCAGCAAACGCCTCTCTGCCATCGTGATTTGTATTTGAATAATCTCAGGCACGCCGGTCTAAACAGAGGTTTCTTTCAACTGATTGCGAGCTATTACAAATATCTCAATGTAGGAGAAGACTATGTTGAAAAACAGTGCAAGTGACATACGAGGGGTATTTTTTTTTCAACCTCCGATAGGATATAAAAGAAAAACGGGTAAATATAAAAAAAACGATTTTATTGCCAAAAGTAATGTAGATTAAAGGTTACTTCTCTGCATAATCACCTTTACGATTGAGGCATTTGTCATATCTGTGAACAAGCTTTGAAATACCCTCTTCATAAAATGTTGCCGCCAGTGACTTAAAGTGAGTTGTGACGGTTTCTTTGTGCTCCTCGTCAGTTTGGAACCGTTGCCCTCCAAGCCACTTCTTTAGTTCCGGGAAAAGTTGGTAATCACTGGGAGCTAGGTCGGGACTATATGGTGGGTGTTCGAAAATGTCCCATTTAAAATGCTCAAGGAGGCGTTGGGTTACACGATCAGTGTCAGGACGGGCATTGTCATGGATCAGAACAATTCCGGAAGTTAGCAAGCCTCTTCTTTTGTTTTGAATAGCCGTCCATAAGCGTCGCAAAGTCTCACAATAAAAATTTGCAGTAATTGTTGTCACCGGCTGCATAAACTCCACAAGCAACACACCTTTTTGGTCCCAAAAAACATTTGTCATAATCTTACAGTTGTTGAAGGTTTATTTGCATATTTTATGTCTGTTTGGAGAATTTGTGTGCATCCATTGCTGAGATTGCCGTTTCGTTTCGGACATGCCATATTGAACACATGTCTCATCATCGGTCACAATGGATTTCAAAACAATTGCTCCACCAATATTGTAACGGTCAAGAAAGACAAAGCTGCTGTCATTCGGCAAGTTTTGTGGATATCCGTTAACATCTTTGGAACCCAGCGAGCACAAATTTTTCTGTAGCGCAACTCTTAATTATAGAGTACAAGGCATATCTTGAAACTTCCGGAAATTCCATCGATAATTCACTTATGGTGAACCTACGCCTTTCCTTAACCACTTGGTCAACTCGTTGAACAAGATCGCCTGTGGCGACAGACTTGCGTCCTTGACCTCTTTCATCATGCACATCAGTTCGGCCATATTTAAATTTTCGACACCATTCACGAACAACACCCTCACTCATAAAGCTGTCTCCATACACTCGACTCATTCTTCACACTTGGCGGGAGAATCAATAGACAGCCATGTTTACGTGACTGCAACTGAAAACGAATTAGCGTGTGGCACTCGGAAGTGACAGAGCGTGTAGAAGAGGAGATGCGCAGTCACATACTGCGCACACCAGTCACCTGCCGCATGTCTGGCCTTCATACCGTGCGATCGGAGGTTGAAAAAAAACAGCCCTCGTAGTTTATGATATCATGATTTTTTTTTTTTTTTTTTTTTTTTTTACAATAAATTTTCTGTGTGGGGAAAAAAAAAATGTCGAAACTTAATTTTAGAACGTTTCCCATAGAAAGCTTAAGTGAATGTTTGATTAATTTTCTGCTCTACGAACAACGATTCACTGTTTTAGTCGAAATAATTGATTATTATTATGAAATTGTTTAAACCCAATGTTGTTAAAAATAATATTAATTTAGTAATATACAATATAACTCTTTTATTTTATATCCATAATGTAAAGAGTTACTCTTTTTGGCATAGTGATAGAAAACGTTTTTTTTTTTTTTTTTTCTTTTCTGAAGTGACAGTTTTTTTTTTTTTTTTTTTTTTTTGAGTACAATTATTTATTACGATAAAATTATAGGACATATATTACAAGGTAGTAAAGATCGGTGAATTGTTATACATTAGTATTACTCATAAACATCATGGATTTATAAAATATAATTGAACGGTGTTTAATTATTTATAATGAGTGGTAAATGTTAAAATAAATTGAAATAAATAAACTATACCTAATTATATCTGATAGATTCAGCATTCTCTTATAAAAATAAAATAACTATTCATGAAAAGGAACTACCACAATACAATTAAAAATCAAATTTAATGAATGAAAAATATACATTTTTTTAATCATATTCCCCTTTTATTGTAATTATTAAAAAGAAAAAAAAAATCTATCAAATATCCTTTTAATTGGCTTCCCATAGATCAGTTTTTAGTTTATTTACTTATTTATTTCTTTAAAAAATTTTCTAAACACAATCTATGTTGAAAAAAAAAAAAAAAAAAAAAACTCTGGCATAAAGGTAATTAACGTATAATAATTAGAGACTCATTAAAAATTACACTTTTTTTAGACTCGATATTCCAAGTATTTTATTCTTTCTTTTTAATTTACTAATGAATTTTAAATTTCAAATGATATTTTAGAATAACTTTCATTAAATGATATAGTTTATTGATCAAATTTTAAAATCAGTCAAATGTGAATAATGATAATAAATTGTTTAATACATTGATTTCTACGTTATCTTTCACTTTTAGAATATGTTATTCTTCAGTCTTTATTTATTTTTATTTTTTTATTTTTATATATTCAGTAATATGAACATTCAAATTAACATAATTTATGTTAAATATTTACATACAGTCAGCAAGAAAATGACTGAAGCACGAACAATAATTCCAACCTAAAATAAGGTTACCTAATACAGTTTTGAAAAGTAAATATTTGTCGAGTCATGATCCTAGACCTATACTATTTATTAAAAAGAAAGTTGATGATAAAAATTCGCGATCAAATTAAAAATATGTATGTGAAAAGTGTATAAATCGTAAACTTTATCATTTAACTTTGATTATTTTTAATAGTTTTTCTTTTAAAGACATCACAAAATCCGTCCCTAATTCATTTAAGTAGATTCTATTACAGATCCAAAAAATTTTCAAGTCTTTTCAGAAATATCTGTAGAAATTTAAGCATTTTAATGATCATGAATTCACGAAAAAATTCAAAATGAGGAAACGGAATTTAAAGATTTCAAATCTGTAAATAAATATATCAAAAACCATAAAAATTGTTGCCAAAATACATGTTTTACTGAACAAACAAAATATAGTTCAGTTTGTAAAAATTAAATAGAAGTATATGGTTTTATATGAAACCTACATCAGTAGTTTCGGAAAAGATGCCAAGTATCTTTAATTTTATTTATATTAAACAAAAGTGCCAAAATTTTAAATGAAATTTCATGCTAGGGAACTGAAGCATAGGCTTGACGCAAATTCATAATTTCTAAAATCATTCAATACATATTTAAAATAATGCAAAGATTGATTTTTCAAGAAGATCTAAATTAATTTCGAGAGTTATTGAAAGAGATCAATATATTAAATGCAAATGTAATATCTAAAATTACGAAAACTTACTGTTTTAGCGTACTGCATGAAACAGCTTGCTTTTCAGTGACGACATATTGTCTGATCTATTATCATGTACACGCCTGCTGTCTTTGTTTTAATGTTAGCAGAAAATATGTTAATCATCAATGTAAATGCTTTAAAGAAGGTACGTCCAGTAAAATATGCAGTCGTCTCATTTTGCAGTATTAAAGAGCACGGGAGCGCTTTGTATCTGGGGATCGATATAAGTAATTTAGACGAGGGGGTTTACATTTCAAACATTTACATAATGTGTGCTGAGAAATCTATACACTCGTTCTGTATATTCTAACTTAGTTGACTTGAAGTGCAAAAATAAACAAATAAATGAATAAATAAATCTCACTTTTTGTTTTTTAGCGCTCATATTAAAAACTAGTAAACATCACTTATCGTAAACTCTGAGAAAAAAAAAATATATATATATATATAAAGAAATACCTTACTGATAAATTATGCAAGATTTGTTTTTACTATTTTAAGTCTTTATTTATTCATTAACCAGGGGCATGAATTTTATTATCACAACTTCTCAGTAATGTGTGCATATAATAAATTTTATTTTATTCATTAAAATTAAAATTAAATAAATAAATAAAAGAAAGAAAAAAAGAAAAAACTTAACATACTAGTTAACAACGGTCACTTTTTTTTTTTTTTTTTTTAAGAGAATGTTGGTAATTTCTTTATTATTCTATTCTATTACCAAGAAGTATTTTTGGACAATTTCGAAATTAGACGTTTTGGCAATTACTCAGAAAATTTTATTAGGAATCTTCCTGGAAAGTTAATCCTTAAAAAAAAAAAAAAAAAAACATGTTATATCTCATATATTTCAAGAAAAAAATGTGTCCTTAAGAGAAAAAGGGGACCAGTAAAAAATTAAACAAAAGTCAAAATGTTTCCACCCACCATGTAAAAAGTATATCTTTAAATGTCTTTTGGCTGTAGTATTTATTAAGAGAAATTTTTTCATTATCTATATAGCATTTTATGAGGCTATCAGATATGTTAACGGTGATATAACGGTTTAAAAAAATTCAAAAACGATTTCCAATTCTTTAATTATAACACGTAAGGTATTAGACACAGAGTAAAGACATTTTTAGGAAATTTCGTATAATACCAAACATTAGGCACAGTATACTGCAATCAGAATGCAAAAATATTTTGAATAGTTTGCGAAATATAAGCATTTTTACTAATTAATTTTTAACTACACATGCGGTGGCTTAAAAAAAAAAAAAAAAAAGTTATGATAGATAGAAGGAAGATAATTTCAGTTCTCTCAAAACAAAACCTAAACTATAAGAGTATTTACTCACATTTTTATTTTCATTCAATCAATACCCAATGAAAATACAGTGGTTGTATTTCGTAATACCCAAACGCTCAAGAAGGCACTAATGAAATAGAGGAATTTTAGTGCAGAGCATAAGGAAGGATAAATTGCTGCATGCGTAAAGTAATAGCGGACATAAACCTCGTTTACAAAGCAGCTAATTCCAGTAAAGCAGTTTATAGGGAATTCAAATAATCGACACCAATTACTTTCGTCGACACACGATAAGGAGATTTAGTAACTTTTCGCATCTAGTCATGTCGGAATTTCTGAGTGTCGTACCTTTCCTCATGCAGGAGTGGATGTGGTTTCAAAATGACGGAGCTCGAGAGCCTTCTCGCTTTGCCCGACAATATCTGTACTCTAAAGGACACTTTAGACACTAGCAACATACAGAGCGTCAAAACTCATAAATTATCTATTGTCCGAAAGTAACACTTGAAAATTTGCACACATTTACAATGAAGGACATTACTTTTTATTGCTCTTTTACAAAAAAAAAAAAAAAAAAAAAAAAAAAAAACCTTCTCATACAATTATTGTACTAGGAGGTTTGTGAGCTTCGATTACAGCTAGCGTCGATCTCCTAAACCACATCAAAGAAATATCAATAGAGCCGACTTGCAGATTTCAAAGTTGCCAGTCTCTGAAGGGTCCTTAAATATCCAAGACGGTCGATAAGCTGTGGTGACCCATAGTATGGCCACTTCGTTTACTATTTTCCTCCTGTTGATCTTTTTCTTTGTCGTTACATCAAAACCCTACTCTGTAAAACCTTTTTGATTTGAAAAAATGATTTGATGACACGAATCATTTCTGGAAGAGGAGTTATTGCCGATGTACTAATCACTCTTGCGAATGTTCGTTGAACGGTGTGTAGTCTTTGTGAGGTGTGTATTACATCTGCAGACCACAGTTTCGAACTCCTGATTTAAGTCTTTTTTTAAAACAAAAATTTTCTCTTAGTTCGTTTTTATGTAATAAATTATTACTATGTGTGACCTGTCTTTCAGTATTTGTAATTCTGAGTATTTTTCGCATCTGAAATCCGTATGCGACAATATATTCCTGTATGATTCTTGCTTATTATCGTTTTTCTGACCTACATTAAGATTTTTGAAGAATAATTATGAATTATCGTCCATATATATATATATATATATATATATATATATATATATATATTTCAGTTATATAAATAATAATCTAAACTCACAGACCGAAAATATATGTATTTTTGTTAATATTTTGATTTTTTTTTTTTTTCTCCTACAGTTATCTTTTATAGAATGCGAAATCAAAAATAGTACAATTATTGTCACATTTAAATTAGAATATAATTTTACCAATGTAATTTTCAATAAACTAACAAATATTGTGTTGACTAATAAATATTTTGTTCTAAATGAATATTGCAGTTTGTCACAAACTCTTTTAATTATAACACTCGCAGACATTTTAATAGTGAAGAACTTAGCATCTAAAAAATAAATAAATAAATATATTTAAAAAATTATACGGAAAGTAATGAATTAAAAAATTAATACGTTAATATTAACGTTAACATATTTCAGACATACTGTGTTAGGGGAAAGTTGTCCAAAACGGGGACGTTAACATATCTCTGTCCGTAAAAAAAAAATCTATAAATAAGAAAAATTTGGCAAAGCATTTCCTGAATAGAACATGTCTTGAACTATCGGATGGCAAAGTTATTTTTAAAAAATTAGCATTAGTATAGACAGAAAAAACATTTTTCTGAAAAATGTGCTAAGTCCCCGTTTTGGACAACCGGTTGGGTAAAATGGGGTACTCATAAGAAGTAACGTAAATTCAAGTCCTAATGCGAAATTTTATTAGAAAAACTTGGATTACAAAGAAATGGTGAAGTTGATGCAAAATCAAGATGCAGATAAAGTATATTGTTATCTTTTTCAACAGTTACTTGAATGACACAAAAAATAATCAAACACAGACCTCACATATGAAATTGACATCGCTTTTTTCAACACTTGAACAGACTTCATGTGCCCAACTTCGACAGCTGCTACATTGAATCTACCCCTCTTTGTCTTTCGAGTCAATGTAAAGTTCATTACAAAAAATACAAGTGTCCTTATCAGATGATAATATTGGGTCTTGAAGTTTTTTATTTTCTTCTCTTTTGGATACCTAGGATTAGGTTCGGTGGGTTTCTTGACCAATTTTCTTTTCTGTTTATTCTGCTTTGCATTTTTCTCCTGTTCTACAGCTTTCAATTCTGCTTTGTAAGGTGATGAAGTGAGTATGACAGTTTTACCTTTCCTCATGTCATTCACTTTTTTTTGCTAACGTTCAGTTCCTTGTGGTAGAGGCATTATTAGGCGAAGTGTTAAAAGCTGCACATTTCTGGGGTTCTATATCTGGAGATATTCCAAATGGTGAAGTGGTAGGTTGGGGTGTGACGTTTTCACACCTTGATGCTAAGTGAGGCTCTAAAGAGTTGTAAGCAGGATTTTCAGTTGTTTCTGAAGGCGCAAATAAATGTTCAAGAAACACTACTCTGTTAAAGAGATATATGCCTGTTTTTTTTTAATCCATTCATAGCTTTTTGCACAGTAGCTGCTCTTGAAAATGCAGTTCCGAAAAGTTTTCCTACCTAGTAAATTGTCACGTAGCGTCCAGGGAGCCATTTTCTTGTCTCTTATTTGTCCTCTCCACACATGTATTACACACATAAATAAGCGTTTGTACTCTTTTAAAACACTTTAAAAACGAAATGACAATTATAAATTTATCCTACTTCCATGGATGTCCAAAATGGGGACGACCCCGTTTTGGACTACTGTCAATGTCCCCATTTGAGCCGACCATGACGTGTGCTAAAAACGTGGTGTCCCTACGCATGCGTGTCATACAAAACTATAAAACAATATGTGAAAATGTAAATTAAATCTAGTCGAATTGATAACATACTTACCAAATTCGAACGATCAACGGTCACTTGATAAGATCCAATAGAGTGTACGGCCACAATCGAAATGAAAATCGAAAAAAATTGAAAATATTGTAGAAAATAACAGAACCAGCTAAATATGTCAACAACTAGATTCAAACTTGTATATAGCCGAATTAGAATTATCGTAGACTATTGGATTCAAAGAAAACAGCACTAATCAATGGGAAACCGGACGTCCCCATTTGACCCGCAGTCCCCGTTTTAAACAACTCTCCCCTACTTAAAATATTTGATTTATTTTATAGTTTTTCTTTGCCTTGTATTATTAATGTTATACGCTATCTCCCAATATGTATTTGGACACTTTCGAATTTAAACGTTTTGTTAAATATCTAGAAATGTTCTTTAGGAGTAATCTTGAAACTTTGGCAGTGTGAAGAACATGTTATATGTCATATATTTCAGCAAATGCGTTCTGAAAAAAAAAAAAAATGTCACGAGTTAAAATTATACATAAATCTATTTTTTTTGCATCACGCTGTAAATAGTAAATCATTAAATTCATTTTTGCTGTAGTATGTGGTTAAGAATATTTTTCTCATTACCTGTATAATTTTGGATGAGGCTACCACACATATTCATGGATATGTAACGTTTCTGTTTAAATTTGAAAGAGAGTTTCCGCTTTCTTTAAATGCACAGATGATGTTAACATCTTAATTACTATCACAAACTGGATATAATATATATATATATATATATATATATATATAATTTTATGTTTTTATATATTTATATATATATTTAATTATATATTTATAAATAATATATTTATACAAATACAAAAAATATTAGTTACATATTTGTATATATTTATTTTAATTCCATTCATTAAAGATACAGTTCATCAACATTTTATATATTCTGATAACTGCGTATTTATTTATTTATTATTTTATTTATTTAACTTGCACAAAAACTTATTTCAATAATGTCGTGAAAAAAAAAAAGAAAAAAAAAACTACACAACTAAAAATAAAACAATTATATTGTTTTATTGATACTTCTACATATTGATAATTTTGTACCAATATGTACAAAGATTGAATAAAGAAAAAAGAAATTTAAATGAGAACTAAAAAAAAAATAAAAATAAATAAATATAAATATATATATATATATATATATTAATCTAAATTCTTGTAAAGTTGTGACAAAAGAGTCAATTATGTTTTCTTTTTCCTTTTTTTTTTTTTTTTTTTGTAAGCAAATATAATAAGATTTTCCTCGAAAAAAGAGGTTACTTTTATGTGAATATTTAAAAAAAAAGTTGAATAACCTATTCATGTACGTTATTATAACATATTTTAACTGTTTTATTAATTACTTCAATGTTTATGAAAAATCCACAAGTTTTCTATGTCTTAAATTGTTAATAAAAACATATGAATTATTTCAATAAAATTATTCTGTTACATAACACAGTTATGTTCTCCAAAAAATAATAATACGTTGAACCTAATCATTTAATCTATATCTTCTTTAAACATGATCATTATACAAAATGTTCCTTTTTTGAACATCAGTATCAATATTCATTAGCTTATACTTATCGAAAATTAGTTTTGATATTACTTACATTTTATCGGATATGAATTATTAAATGTTCTGATGAAACTCTATGTGTTTCAGCGCATATTTCGAAATTAGGAATTTCAAGTTTTCATATTAAATATGATAAGTACTTATGCTAATTAAAAACTCCTGATACCAGGGTATTTTACAGGAAATTTCAAATTTATTTGCCTATTTTCCTCATTTTAATTAAAAAACAAGAAAAACTTGCATATTTTTTAATGTAATTTTCACACACACATACACACACACACACACATATATATATATATATATATATATATATATATATATATATATATGTGTGTGTGTGTGTGTGTGTGTGTGTGTGAGTATAGTGAAAAAGAGAGAGGGATAGAATACGCATATACGTTTGTATATAATAAAATACAAATTAATACTTTTAAAAATTTCAATTGATTTTTTTTTTATTAACAATGCATTTTGATTACAGAATGATTTGTTAATTGAATTATATTTATAATATTTTAAATTATGTAGATCATTCTATCTAATCCAACCAACCAAATAAAGATAATTCCTATATTGTTTTATTATAACCTTTATATATCATTCTGAAAATACTTTATGTATGCAAAAATGGAAGTTGTGAGAGAGACGAAACATTTTTATCTAAAAAAAACTGAAATACCTACCATGAAATGAAATATATGCATTGTTACATTTTGTTATAAAATTTTTTTCTTTATAGATTTGTCAAATCACGTATAGTCCTTTGTTGTTTATCCTGCAGTATATACATTTCTCGTTGATGCCACATAAATTTATTTTTTCTTCTAGCGATGAAAAAGGTTTGTCATTACATAGTTATGTTTATGCCAAAGAAAATCGTTTTTTGTACATGTAAACGATATGAGGTATATCTTATATTTTTAAAATATATGATCCAGATTTTTTTAAAACTCTTCAATAAGTGATATTTATCAAAACATGTAATATTTCAAATAAATATTTTAAAACTGAAATTAATCATATAGAAATCAAGCAAACTATAATTGTTCAAATTACAAATTACCCCTTCTATAAATAATTGGTTTTTACTCATATTTTGATTTTATGTGAGAGGTTTACTAACGTATACAAATGAAAGTATATTTTCTTTTGTATATATTATTAAAAGACGTAAGTGTTTATTTATTTATTTATTTATTTTTATATATCAATAACACTATTAAAAATTATATTTATATATACATATACATAAATCCGTACTTATAACCAAAATAACCAAGTATATATAAAAAGTTATCCCAAAACACATGAGGGCTTACTTCAGGGGAGCTCCCCTACGTAGGGAATGAAATATGAGAAGTTACTGATGAAACGTTGACTATTTAGCCAAAAAACACGTTTCTAGCCCCCAACTTCTCACAGATGGAAGTCAGACCATGCAGCAAACGAATTTAATTAATACAAAGCATAAAAAACAATTAAATTCATAAATAATATACAAGAGTAAATACATCAATATAAAGTACAAGAATATAAATAATACAAGAATACAAATAAATAAAAGGACAAACTTAAATAGTTAGTAGAATGAGGAAAATTGACACCCCACCCCCAATTAAAAATATAGAGCCCGATTCGGCTGGTAGAGCCACTTACCCTTAAATGTCGCCCTAAATGGATAGAAGAAACCTTAAGTAAGATTATAATCAAGGAAACGTTGATTTGTATTGAGTAGAAAACCAGGATAACGGTTGTCAGTTAATATGTTTTTGTGATTTTCCAGAGTAAATAATTTTAATTGCAAATCATTTTAATTCTGTTAATTTGGGTATCCATAATATTTTTTATAACTCTATGACTGATACAGGAGAACCAATTCGTTAAATTACAAGTTTTAAAGGTAAAATCTTGCCTTTTATCATAAATTCCAATAAACCAGTTTTTAACTTTTTTTTTTTTTTTTTTTTTAATTTTTAAATCCAAGAATGAAATTTTGTATTCAGATTCAGTGCGGTTTAGGATAAGGTCGGAGGGATAAATTTCAACTGCAATTTTCTCAAAATTTCCAATTTTCCTCATTCTACTGACTATTTAAGTTTGTCCTTGTATTAATTTATATTCTTGTACTTTATATTGATGTATTTTCTTTTGCACTTTATTTATGAACTTAATATTTTTTATGCTTTGCATTAATTAAATTCGTTTGCTGTATGTTCTTGCTTCCAACTGTCAGAAGTTGGGGGCTAGAAACTTTTTTTTTTTCTAAATAACCAAAGTTCCGCCAGAAACTTCTCATATTTCATTCCCTACATGGGGAAGATAAGAAGTGGGTTATGATGTACTGTAACGTAAAGCGTCGTAGGAATGTGTGTCGCCTTTCTGATCCGCCTGCATTGACTTCGAAAACTGAACTTCATCCTAAGAAGATGTTATTGAGTGTGTGGTGGGACGTGCAGGGAGTAATTCACTGGGAGGTCCTGCCACTCAACCAAACCTTGAATGCTGTCTTCGACTGTTTACAGTTAGCCAGGCTCCATTTAAATTTGGTAGGAAAGCGGCTAGGGCTCATCAATTGTCTCGGTGTTATCCTTCATCACGATAACTCCAGGCCACATGCTGCTGCCATCACTCGCCAAAAAATTACTAGGCTTTGGTTGAGAGTTTATACTCCACCGTCGCTATTCTCCTGTCTTGTTACCAACTGACTATCACTTATTTCGTGCGATGAATAATTCCTTCAGTCAGAAAGTCTTTGATGATATTGATGCTGTGAAATCTGCCATCCAAGCCTTTTTTGACTCAAAACCCGTGGAATTTTACCGCCGTGGGATTCATTTCTTACCAGAAAGATGGCAAGTGGTCACATATAGCAATGGGGATTATGCACAATAATAGGTACTGTTCATTTTATGTTTATTTCCTCTTCTTTATGGGTAATAAAAACGGGTAGAACTTTTGCACTCACCCAAAATATACAGATGAGCGCAAGTATATACAAGTTATTCAAAATAACTGAAATAAAATAACAAACTTTTAACTCTGATAATACTCCATACTCGGATAAATACTCCATATCGACTCTTTTTTTAATTAAAATTGTAAGATACTGATATTAAATATGAAATAACAGTAAATGGAATACCAGAAAGAAAAAAAAAAAAAAAAAAAAGATGCCAACAGCAAGGCGGAGTTTCCAGGTGGTCACCCTTCCAAGTAATAACCGCGTCCGATGCTGCTTGACTTCGGTGATCAGATGAGAACCGGTACTTTCAGCATAGTATGGCCGTTGTCTTCTCTTAAAATGTTATTTCACTTTTTAAATGTTTTTATCTGCAGGCTTCCATTACTTCTATTCTCTAGAATTATCAAGTAATTTCCATTTCGCCACTATAATAAAAGCTTATTTTATAAATTTAATTATAATTATTTTCTTTTTCTGTCACATATTTATTAATGTACAGACAGAATCAAGGAATGCGGTTGGTTAGTTGCAAGGTTTAATGCCTACACAAGGGTCCAAATCCAATCGGTGGAATGTCATTCGTTGGGGGTATTCCTCTGGGGTCCTAGTCTGCATTTATGCTAGTTTTGGAGAAAGCCACGGAAAACTCCGTGGTCAGCTAGGTCATTGTGCGTGATCTGCGATCTAACACGGCACTTCCCATCTACCAATCATAGAATGTGATTTAAGAAAGAGCTATGTGTGGGTGTATTGTACAATTGCGGTCGACACGAGGATCCTTCCGTAACAACACGTTTCTCTATGATACATTCTGAAGGCGTCCATAGGATGTATTTTCATCCATAGGATATCCTGAATATGTCCTTTGGAAACAATGTGTTGTTAGTGAGTGTTGTCTCTAAGCTGGTGGACGGGTGGTACCGGACTCAAACTCAATCGGGCTTATCTGTCTAACATTCTTTTTCTTATATACTTAACTGCATTGGATTTTTTTTGTGTCCCTGTACACACAGCAGTTGTACTAGACTTATTAAAGCCATTATAAATGGGGAATTTTCCATAGTGAACTTGAATAACATATATCATTTTAAAACATTTCTCCAAAATGGCCGACGGAAAGATCGAAAGATGGACTGCCGGACAGACAGATACACAAACTGAAAGCATACACACAGTTAAAAAAACATCTAGAAAGTGATAAAAACATTTAATATAAACGAAAATGGAATTTCAGCAAATTTCCAATAACAGCTTTAATTAGGCTTAAGATTTGTGCAACGTAAATCTATTAATATTCCCTCTATAGAAATACCTTTTTTAGAACGCAATGCTTTGGAATACTTTTGTGTGTCCCTGTATATACAAACCAGTGATGAAATTCGTTCCATTTTCAATGGGAAGACACAATAGGAAGAGCCATTGATTAAATTTTCAGGAAGTTTTGAGTAATAAAAACCTGAGAAAACAGTGCATAAACTAACGACCTCTGGGTGCAATAACTTCACTTATCTGCTTAGGCATTAAATCGAACATCGATTGGATGACATAATCGTGCACAGCACTTCCTGAAGCTTCCATAGGATGCCACAGTTCATAGACCGTAGTTACTGGTAAGTGGTGGCGGACTACTCGCCTTTCAACGATTAAACAGACATTTTAATTGGTGCGAGATCAGGATAACGCGTTGGGCCGAGCAACGGTGAACACATTCTCTATCAAAGAAGGCCCGGGCAATTCTGAAAACTTGCGGTCGTGTATTATCCTGCGTAAATGTTGTGCTACGGAAGCCTAGAATATAGGGCACAGGGGCGGGCCTTAACTCATCAGAAATTTAATGGCCGCTACTCAGAGCGCCGGGAAGGCGAACAAAAAGTAATTGAGACACTACCCAATGGGACCCATACAATCACTGAAGGTGATGAACTGTGTGATGATGTTGAATGCCAGCTGGTAATGTGCATTATTCACAATGTTGTTAAATACGGATGAGGCAATCTTGATGCTGTAAACACGATTGGGATTTGTCTGAAAAGCGACTTCACGCCATTACTGCGTCCAGATTTGTCGTTGATCACACATTAAAGGCGCCTATATCAGTGATGCAGTTTTGAGGGTAATCAAAATTTTGGTAGCCGCATACTGGATTAACACCTGGAGTGATGGTATACGATACCATTGGATACACGTCTCACTCAACTGTCGTTTTCATTCTCTCCCCTTTGAATACCCGCCATTACAATGCTGACGAGTTAAAGCCCATCGCTCCGCCTATATTCAAGGCCTCCGAAGCACAATATTTAAGCAGGAAAATGCACGACCGCAAGTTTTCTGTATTGCCCTGACCTTCCTTGATGCAAAATATGTTCGAGTGTTGCTCTGCCCAGCCCGTTCTCCTAATATTCCTTCAAAGTAAATGACTGTTTAATCGTTGAAAAGCGACTGCCCCACCACCACACACCAGTAACTGCGATCGATGAATTGAGGCATTGTGTTGAAATTTCGTGAAATACTCTACCTGTGCATGTTATCCGATAGCTGTTTGAATCAAAGCCTGGGCAGATAAGTGCTGTTATTGCTCACTGAGGTCGCTGTTTTCTCAGAACATATTACTCAAATTTTCCTGAAATTTTAATCAAAATGTCTTCCTATTATAATGTATGTTCCCATGAAACATCATTCTGATATTTGCATTCTTTCTTGGTGTTGCAATTTTCACAAACATGACTGTAAACAAGCTGAAGCATCAGTCTATATGTCAAGGATTTCTGTCAACTTTAACATTTTAGGTTATATTTAATATTTATATATTACAAAATATTCCATTTATATAATAATAATAATAATAATATATATATATATATATATATATATATATATATATATATATATATATATATATATATATATATAAGAAATAGAAACAGAAACAGAAGGAATTCTTAGCAATCTTATCCTAAATTGATAAGCTGTACACCAGCTTACTGGGATATACACATTTTTTTTTTTTTTTTTTTTTTTTTTTTTTTTATAAATTCTTGTTATTATTATTATTATTATTATTATTATTTGAAGCATACTTAGTTATTGTCTACATAAATTTTTGATTTAGAAATCAAAGATCTCGAAAACTACATAAATGACTTCGTAGAACGTAGACAAAGATATTTTATTCAATTTATCAATAGTTTGGTAGCATATTAAATTCAGATGAAGTTATATATATATATATATATATGTATATATATATATATATATATATATATATATATATATATATATTTTAAGTAACTGAATCACTTTTTAAGTGTAAAGAAATTCCTCTTCCTTTTCTTCTTTACACATTTTACGAAAGATAACCTATCATTTCTGTTTTTAGCATAAACCTTATTTAAGATTTTTAGAGGATAGGGAATTTTGAAGTTTCTTTGTATTGCGGGAATTGAATCTATCAAAATGGACTTTTTAGCGTATGTCCGTAAAAAAAATCTCCCCCTGACATACGCAATTCATTTCAGAAGCCAACATTCATTTTGCTAAAATTTGTTTTTATTATTATTATATGACATTGTAAAATCTGGACGTATTATTTTTCTCTCATGCCGTTATGCGTAAATGGTATAAATTTATAATAACAATATTTCTTCTTATTAAAACCTAATACACTCTTGATTATCGTGAACATATTAACCCATCTACTACTATTCCTAATATCATTCACATAGGTATAATATATGTTAAATCAGAAAAAGGAAATGCATTTGATGAAATTTAATAGTATTTTGCGATACTCGTAATACCGTATATACATATACAGTAACACGTAACCCTCTGAGGGAAAAGGAAATTTTGCTCATTAAAAATCAACAGCCACCATAATTTAGGAACTATGTTAAAAGATTCTTCTCAAAATTATAAAGGAAAATATTACGAAAAAAGAAAAAAAAAATGTCCGGAAAAGATTTTGCAGTCCATATTTAAAATTAATTGGAATACAACCTCCGGTCCAGAGAAAAACAAAAACAATTATAACCAAATATTAAATATATTTTTTCAAAATAGATATAATAACACTTCAATGTAATGTTTTACCTGACTATTTTTATTTATGTTTATCTAGATAAAAGAAACTTCTCATAGAAATTGGATAGCGGTTAAGTTGGAAACGAAGCCTCCACGGGTGTTGGTGCTCGAGGAGAATACGTGGAAATAAAATTGTGAGGAGAGAGTATATTTTCGCGTCCAGTACAGTCGCATCGCCCACCAATTTGAACAGTAGACACACCTCGGTTTGTTTAAAACTTGCATCTGGGTTCGAATTGCAGATGGACATTGAAATTAACATATATACACAAATTGTTTACATTATTATATGTTAAAGAGCAAAAATTATTTTAATAAAATACTGTGTGTATATATATATTTACATGTATTAAATGTTTAATATTTTTTCTGACTATTTTTCTTTAAATGCATATAGTATGGAAAAAAAAATTTATCTTTCTGTTGTTTAAACTTAATTATACGATAAAATATAAGTCAATTAATGTAAGTTGACATTATTTTTAATAAAACAAATTTTACCAACAATGTACTGGTTTCTCATTTTATCTTTAAAAAAAAAAGTTTAACCATTTTTTTTTATTATTATTATGCCCTGGGGTGGGGGGGGTTCAGAAAAATAAATAAATAATAGTACCAATAAAAGGTGTAGATATAAAAGTGTAGATAAAACATATTTTTTTTTCAATATAACTAATTCAATTTAAAGAAAAATGAAATTATTTCATTCTAATATATATATATATATATATATATATATATATACGCGTATATTATTTCTTAATACACCGATTTAAAATTAGTTAATAACTATTTAAGTTTTATTTCAAAATTATTTATCAATTAGTTCTTTTTTTATGTACAAATATTTATGTAAAGAATTATTGTTTTTTTAATGTAAAAATTTATACTAATTAAATAAATGGATATTTTTTGAAGTATAGTATTATTTCATTAGCTTAAAACAATTCCTGTACCTAGATGAATGAATTTCGTTTATTGAATACATACATATATATATATATATATATATATATATATATATATATATATATATATATATATATATTAATTAAGAAATTGTGTTTCATATCTCTGAAAAAGTACTTTAATTATGCGCACCGGAATATATTTCATAAAATTCTATTCTTTAAAATCCCTAATTATTTCAACTTTTTTCATACATTTAATTTCAAATGCACGTGTGAAATATTTCACAGGATTAATATCGGCTTAACTAAATTAACTCTGCTAAGTTTAATGTATCGGAAAGAAGATTGTTTTAAAGTAAGTTAAAAAAAAAAAAAAAAAAAAAAAAAAAAAAAGTTCGTAAAAGGTATAGGATTTTTTTATACTTGGAAAAGTTTATAAGCCTTTTTTAAAATAAAGTGGCTCGAAATAGTTTTATTTTTGTATTTCACAACTTATGTTTACAAAAATTTTATACTGCGGTGTACATCTTACAGGTCCCACTATTAAGTTATTCAATATTTGTTTATATATAAAATAGAAAAAAAAAAAACTTTTAAATCCTCATAAAATTAATTTTTAAATAAAATATCTACATTTTATAGGGAAAATTGAAAAGTCTGATATGATGTTTTTTCTCAAAAATTTAAAACGGAGAAAAGTGTTTTCTATTTGTATTTTTAAAAATGCCTATTTAAAAACTTTTTTTGATATGCATTATATATGTATACATATAGGGGAAAGTTGGATAAAACGGGATAGTCTGACAAAACGGGATATGGCGCCTAGGGACCTGTCTAGTACTGCTATCGAGCGGACGACAACAGAAACTTGTTCTCGGCCGTCATTACACCATTCTCAGTTCGTCTCGCCTCGAGACCACTAGTTGATGGAAAGTTGTAGCTCTTAGAACATTTTTACTCTGATTTCTTGGAACTTTCTACATTTACATGCGTTGTTTTCTAGATTATACTGCCTACATATGTGGGAATACAATTCCAGTGAGTATTACATTTGATTAAGCATTTATTAACGAACATTCTCATGTGTAAGCTATCTAATTTTCATTTCACGTTTAGGCATCAGCCATGTTTGTTTTGAAAAGTGTCGGAGTTGGACAAAACGGGACACATATGAGTTGGATAAAACGGGATACATTTTTTTATGCCGTATATTCGTCACTCCTATGTTTGTATTTCCTCGAGTGAAGGAAAACCCACGACTCATGGATGATGCTTTTCCAGTATCATTTGCAGTATATTACAAGACCGGCTGGATCACGAAGGAGACCTTCATTGTTTGGTTTAAAAAAATCGTAGAATTTTCCAACCCTGCCCATGAGAAGCTAGTGCTGTTGCTACTTGATGGAGACAACAGCCACACCAAATGTTTGGAACTTGTAAAATTGGCAAGAGAAAATAATGTAACCATCCTAACCTTCACCCTACATACAACTCATCGCCTTCAGCCCCTGGATCTCAGTTTCATGCCTCCACTGAGCACGTATTGTGAACAAGAAGTTCAAAAGTGGCTGTTTAACCATCCAGGTAGGGGCGTCACAATTTACGAAGTTGCAAAACTGTTCAACGCAGCCTATTCACGGGCAGCTGTTGCAGAAACTGCCGTTAAAGGGTTTAGAAAAACTGGCATAAGTCCTTACAATCCTGACGTCTTCCCAGATCACTTGTTTGCACCCTCTGTCACCACAGACCACCCTAAGTCAGACCTGCAGCAAGAACCTCCAGGCGTTGGGCACCAGACTGATATGAGCAAAGACCAAGAGCAACCTTCAACTTCTTCAAGGGACATCGTAGAAGTAGACCAACCAACAAACTTGTCAGGAGACAGCCTATGTCCAGACCAACCTGCAACATCCTCAGGGAAGAAAGGATTACAACTCTCTTGTTATTGATCTAAGCTACCATTTTCCATCTCTCCAAAGTTTGTTCTGCCTGTACCTCAAGTAAAAAGTCCTCGTCCAGGAAAAAGGGCTGATAAGGGAAAGAAGAAAACTGTAGTAATAGCATCATCTCCATATAGGAGTAAGTTAGAAATGGAAGAAAAAGAAAGGACGATTAACTACAAGAAAGAACCAAGAAAATTGAAGAAATGGCTGCTAAGAAATCCCTCTTAAAAATTCCAAAAGAGACGTTTGTATGTAAAGGAAAGGGAAAAGAGGATGAAAATAAGCTACCAGGTCCAATCAAACCTAAAAGTAGGCCTACAAAAGATTCCAAAGGAAAGCCTAATCCTGATGTTAAAAGTCAAAACATAGAAAAGTTTAATAAACCTTCACCAAGCAGCCGAGAATTCATGTCGTCATCGCCTGAAAATGAAACAGAAGGAGGAGAAACCTGCATATTTTGTAATGCACTATACGTCGACTCTAAGGCTGGTGAAGGTTGGATCCAATGTTCTGCATACCAAGAATGGGCTCACGAAGCGTGTTCTAATGCCGACGAAGAGGACGACACCTTTATATGCGACTTTTGTTCTGCTATAGGCTAAAATAAAAGGTCTTTCCCATTTTCTAAATAATAACATAAAAAAACTCTTATTTCAAGTCTCTGGTTAATGAAGGCATTGTTCTTTCAAGCAGAAATTTTGCTTTACAGGTTTTTGCGAGTTAATTATGCTTTTCAGTTAGTTTTACACCAAAAATTAAACATTGTAATCCCTATCCCGTTTTGTCCAACCCAGGTATGCTAAAACGGGATGTGTAAGAGTTTGGTAAATAATTTTTTTTACTATTTCACAATCATTAAAATTAGTTAAAAATATGTTTTTTGTGTGCTTCAATAAATGTTGTTGTTATAAAAAAATAAAATGTGTGGTTTTCTTCAATATATTTTCCGTAGTAAAGAAAAACAAGAATGGTATCCCGTTTTGTCCAACTTTCCCCTACGTATTAATATCAAAGTATTATAACATAAAAAATATAAATATAAATAAATAAATAAATAAATGAAACTTCAGGCAGAAAATGACATGTATTATTAATAACCATGCAGAATTAGAAGAAATATAGAAATTTTGTATAACATTTCTTCATACATGTTTTTTTTTTTTTTTTTCAAACATAGTTAGATATTTTTTTTTATAATGTTTTACAATATATATTTATTTTTATTTTTATAATATATAATTTAATAAAAATAAATAAATAAATAAATAAATAAAAACTACTGCAATCTATGAATAATAACCCCCCCCCCCTTATAAAAATATTAAATGCTTGCGTGCATGTAAAACAATGCGATTAAATAGTAATAATAATAATAATAAATAAAAATATTTGTATGCATGCAAAAAAAATTGGAAAAAAAAAAAAAAGTTGTGTGAAACAACCACATGTCTTCCATTACCCACTATTGCACGTATTATATGCAGTTTTTGTAAATAATTTAAACAGAAGACATAGATTTGGCCTAATCAAATAGACACCTAAATTTTTTCCGGTAAGAGAAAGTTAATACGTGTGTAAAAACTTTAACAGAATTTGCACAGCGATTTTTTTTTTTTTTTTTTTTTTTTTTTTTTTTTATAGAAATGAAAAGAAAATTGGTAGAGTTTATATATATATATTTGAAACACCAATTTTCGACATTTACAACTATACTCTCTGATCAGGATGACAATTAATTTTGCTGTGATAACTAAGTAAACCACGAGAAAGGATATCTAAAATATGTAACAATTTTCAGGAAAATTGTTGCAGCCGTTTTTGAGATATCGACTTTTACGAAAGTTTGGCAAAATTAATCGTTGTATAGAAAACAGCAATTACATGCAAACGGATATTTAAAAGAGTGTTAATATGGCAAGTTAGAAAAAAAAAAAAAAAAAAAAAAAAAAGTCATACAACCGTTTTGAAAGAAACGCAGTTGCAGTACCTGAATTTCAGCTATTTGTACAGGACGCCTATCAATTTTCCTGAACTAACCAACTGTATCATTCAAAATGATATCTAATAGAGTGTTTATACAGCAATTTTGAAGAAAATCATAAGAGCAGTTGTTGAGAAGTGGACTTATATTTTTCCAATTTTAAGCATAATCTGAAAATTTCATCTGTACACCAGACCCGTTTAATTCTAAAATTTCGTAGTTCAATCTTTATCAGTTTTCGAGAAATAATAGCTAGAAGATTCTCTACATGCATACATACTCTCTCTCTCTCCCTCTCACACACACACACACATACACACTGACCAATTGCCAAAAGACCAATTTTTTGGACTCAGGAGACCTTAAAATATATAAATCTCGATATCGAATTTTCTGACCTAAAACAATACTTCCATTACCTACGGTATTCGGATAATGAAAGTAGTATATACATAGGTTGCGATTTTTTTTTTTTTTTTTTAAGCAGAATAAAATAATGAAAGTATTGCAAGAAATGTGCAGTAATGTAGAATTAGAAGTACATGAAAACTTAAAATTTATGCCATCTGATTCAATGAATTTTGTTCCCAAATGTATAATAATTTTAGTGCTTAATAAAAACATATAATATTTCAAGATTTTTTTTTTTTTTTTTTTTTTTTTTTTTTTTATCATTTAAATATACATATTTATATATTTTTAAATTTTTTTAAATTTTTTGCTTTCTCTTACACATAAGGTAGAGAAAATATTGTTTTAGGGTCAAATTTTTTAACGTATTTTTTTTAATATATATTTACACATTTTGAGGTACCCTGAATCCGAAAATCACATTTTTAGCGGTTAGTTTGTGTGTGTGTGTGTGTTTGTGTGTCTCAGAGTCTGTGAGTCTGAGTGTCTGTGTGATGAATAGATGAATATGCATAACGGAAACTTTCGCTATAGAAGTTCCAAACTATCAATTATTATGCTTTGAAATGATTAAGAGTTATTTAATGAGCTCTTTTTTGAAAAATTATAAATTTCATAGAATTCTTCGTTAAAAACTTCTAACTATAATAGAATGTTTCGAGTATTGTTTTTAATTGTGATTGATAAACTGACAGCACGCATTTTATTTGCATATTTCATACAACGATACTGTAGTTTTGCAGGTGAAATAACCAGTACATGCGAATAATATATATACATATATATGACAAAAAATGTCCTCAAATGTAATGAATTATCATGTTTATCTACATGAGTGTCATTTTAATGTCCGAGAATAATTAGACACTGTAATGATTCTTTATATATACTCTATAACAAAAAAATTGACGCACCAAAAAGGAGTTAGCCAAATGAAATGAAAATTGGTAGATGTGATGTACAAGTAAAGAGAAATAAATGATTACAGTTTCAGAAAATTTGTATGATTTAATCAAGAAAAACGGCCTCACAAATCTCAACAGGACAACGCATTGGTCCACTTCTGACCCTTACGCAAGCAGTTATTCGGGTTGGCATTAATTGATAGAGTTGGCAGATATGCTCCTGCGAGATATGCCAAAACCTGTCCAATTGGGGCGTTAGATTGGCAAAATTTCGAGCTAGTTGTAGGACCTTTTTCATGATGCTCCAAACGTCCTCTGTAGGAGAGAGCCCCGGCAACTTTACTGTTCAAAATGATGTTGGGCAAGAGTAAAACAATCAGCATGGACTATCTCTGTACGCGGCAGGGCATTATCATGCTGAAATGTACGATCATGATTGCGTGATATGAAGTGAAACACAATGATGTTAAAATGCTATGATGTTAAAATGTCACGGATGACAACCAAAGCAGTTTTGCTATGAAAAGAAATGACATTCTAGAAGACAATTACTACTGGTTATCGAGCCGTATAGCTGGTGACAGTCGGGCTGGAATCCCCCCCCCCTTTTTTTTTCGGGAGTCTCCAGACACGTATTCGATGGTCACAGGGGCTCAATGAGTGGTACTCATCACTGAACACAATTCTACTCCATTCAGTGACATTCCAGTTCGAACGATCCTGATATCACTGCAAACGTCCTGGTCGTTATACAATGTTTAATAGTAGTCCGCACAGGGGCCTACGTGAGCTCAACCCCATTTCTCTGAACCTCCTATTAATTGTCTTTGAAGTCACTGAAGTACCAGTTGCACGTAGGATCGATGATAATAATTAACTTTAAATACTGCTCTGACGATTGATCGGTTCTCACGATCTGTCCTCCCTCTAGGCCGATCGCTTTCACCCTGGCGCTGTGTTCGACCATGGTTCACCCATTCCTGTCAATATATTCTAATAGTGGCATCGCTGCTATCCAATTGTCAAATCATTCGCAAATTAAATTAATTGGCTTCTTTGAGCCCAACTACACCCCTCTCTCAAATGTAATTCTCTCCCAATATTATTACGATTAAATAAGAATATAATTACAGCTAATGATTAAAGAAATGACTGCCGTGAAAAAAAAAGTACAAAAAAAAATTTCAAAACGAGATGGTTGGCAGCTATGGTTTTATATGTTAAGACTGTATTATTAAAGAACATTAACGATAATGAAATTACTTTTTATGCAAATGTATCACTATTATTTACTTCTGCACAATTTAAAAAGTCCTCAAATCCTTTCAATGATATATCACAGTACTGTTGTTAAACAAATTTATAGAAGACGTAAGCACTTAGTTGCTCTTTACTAAATACGTTTTATACATATTTTCTAATTTTATTACTTATTTTAGAATTTTATATAAAAATAAATGTTCTGTTTTAATATATAAAAACTGTCATAAGATAAAATCACGAACCGAGTTAAATGTTTAATAATTTAGACAAATTTAGCATTGTGGGATTATTGTATTTATTTTTTTCTACCGATCCGATATTACTACAGAGGAACGTAAGTTTTATCTAAGGTCATGCATATTTAATAATAATAAGATTAGTATTATAGTTTAAAAAAATAAAGAACACGCTTTATAGAAATGTGAACTAAAAAGCACAAAATATCTATCTTAGTATTAAAATGCAGGGTAAGAGAAAATCGTATGAGTGACACACCATAATATTTACATACATTTAAATCTTTAATTAAAATAATTTAGAATTAAACAAAAACCATTTAAAAAAAATCTCCCCTGACTGGACTCGAACGCTAGACCATTAGGTTCGTAGCGCGGAGCTTTACCTCACAGCCACAGCGTTCACGTAGGGAAAATCTTTTTTTTTTCCAATATGTATTTTTTGTTTGTTCCCAGAGCGGTTACAAACATACATTGAAATACAAACATACAAACATACATACAAACATACATACAGGTGAAGCTAATAAAAGCGTGTTAAAAAAGTATATTGTCTAGAAGTTTAAATATAATTATTTCATAATGATATATATGAAATCGATGTAAATTATTATTACATACATGCAATTGTATTTTATGCATATATATATATATATTAAGAAAAAGTTATATTAGTGATGCATTAAAATGTCATTAGAAATTATTTCATAACCTTTATTATGTAAATTAATTGCATTAATTAAGGTTATTTAATGCGAAAATAATTCCTTTTTTAAGAAAACATATGTTAAATTTCTATTTAAGCGTAATTAATTTTTAACACACGTCAAAATTAATATGATTATTTATTTATTACTTTATTGTATGAAAATCTGAAATTTTTATTATTTGTGTAAAGCAATAAAAATGAATTGAAATTTATATAGCTCTTAATGTACTTATTCTACAAATTATAATGGCATTGTGTTACAAATGGGATAATAATTTGTTGATTTAAAGATTAAAAAGTGTTTTCTTGATTAACTTTACAAGAAAATTAATTTCATTTTCTTAGATTATGCGTGCATATCACTGAATATATTACTTTATATAAATTTATACAATATTTACAATATGACAATATTAAATTGAATAGCGTTTTTTAACACTGAATATTAATTCCATAATGATTTAATTACTGTATGAGTATTTTTTTTTTCTATAAATGTAAAGTACTATTCAATGTATAATTACTTTGTTATAGAATATTTTAACGACTTATTTTTATAAAATAATTAATAATTTTTAACCAAAAAAAATTATAATAATAATAACAACTTACATAAAAGAAATTTTAATATCTTTGTTTAATAAATTTATGAGGCGGTTTATAAAATATATATATATATATATATATAATCACTTTATTAATAGAAAATAAGATTAACTATTGGAGCTTATTAAGCTTTAATCCAATAAATGAATTATGTGAAAGATTATCTCCTTCAATAAAAGTTATTTTATAAAATGAATGACTACAATAAAAACAAGAAACAAACAAATATAAATATATACATAGAAATTAACAATTTCCATCATTTGTACTATTGTAAATTATTAAGAGTTAAAAAAAAAGGGGGATAAATTACGAAGTTATTTTAAATAATTTACCTACTACAAAAATTATAGTAGTTTTTATGAATTTTAGTAAAGTTTTACTGTTGCAATCAAAAATCCTATCTGTATACACATGATTAATGGTCATTATCATTTCGAACAATTTGTACCATTTCTATAATATAGATATTTAACAAAAGAGAAATAATAATAAATTATAAAATTTTTATAAGTAGTTTAACGTGTTTAAAAAATTTATAGCTTCAGTAAATTTTAATAAAATATTATCGCTGCTTTAAAATGACTAACAACACTTAAAACGTTAAAAGATTTGAGATATATAGTGAATATATGTTGCAATTTATATAACACTTAATGTACTGATTCTACAAATTATAATGGCATTGTGTTACAAATGGGATAATAAATTATAGAAATAAAGGGCAAAAATTGTTTTCTAGGTTAACTTTATAAGAAAATTAATTTCATTTTTTAGATTATACGTGAAGATGATAGCTTATTTAAGCGTACAATTTTGTATCGATTCCTATAGTTTTGAAATTATGTTACTTCATCGCATTTACGTCATATGTTAATTGTTTTACATAGTCATATTATCTGATTATTGGATATATATAGAGAGAGATAGATAGATAGATATAGATTTAGATAAATATGTAATCAATCACGTTTTAAACGTAAATTTTCATTCACTAAGTATTAAAAAGTATTTTGATTAAGTTAAAGTATTTTAAAAGTATAGCTGTGTTTATTATTTAAAGCCAACTAACTTATTTATTTTCAAGATTTTTTTGCGTTTTCTATCATTTTGCAAGATTTTTTTTTTCTTTTAGAATGTAACTTAATATACATTACAGCAAATATCATGTTACTGTAATACATGTACCGGGAAGATGGGGGGGGGGCTGAGAGGCAAAAAAATAAAATAGAGTTAGATCATTCAAAATTGGTACATAGAGGTTTCCGATACCTACAAATCGATTGCGGATATTTTCGATTTTTAAAAATTATTGGGAGGGGCGGTAAGGGGGGGAGCAGAGGGGCAAAAAATAAAAATATAGATATATCGTTCAAAACTGGTGCATAGAGGTTTTTGACACTTACAAATCGATTGCGGATAACTTCGAATTTGTAAAATTATTAGGATAGATGGAAGGGGGGGAGGGGTGAAGGGGGAAAATAATAGAAATAAGAGTTAGAGCATTTTGGGAATTTTTTCCGAAGACAGTGAGAACCCGGTGCGACATTTTTCCCAATCAGATTTTGTTTCTCTTTTTTTCTTCACGTGATAAAAATTAATGCAATTTTGAGAATTCAGTAATTATAGTGATTCTTTTAAAAATAGGGACCAGCGAAGCGGGCGTTGCCTGCTAGTTATTTATAATGAGTGATAAATGTTAAAATAAATTGAAATAAATAAACTGTATTTAATTATATCTGATAGATTCAGCATTCTCTTATAAAAATAAAATGTATATTCATGAAAAGGAACTAATACAATACAACTGAAAATCAAATTTAATGAATGAAAAAGATATATTTTTTTAATCATATTCCCATTTTATTGTAATTATTAAAAAGAAAAAAAAAATTCTATCAAATATCCTTTTAATTGGCTTCCCATAGATCAGTTTTTAGTTTATTTACTTATTTATTTCTTAAAAAAATGTTGGAAACACAATCTATGTAAAAAAAAAAAAAAAAAAAAAAAAAAAAACTCTGGCATAAAGGTAATTAACGTATAATTATTACAGACTCATTAAACATTACACTTTTTTTGACTCGATATTCCAAGTATATTATTCTTTTTTTTTAATTTACTAATGAATTTTTAAATTTTAAATGATATTTTAGAAAAACTTTCATTATATGATATAGTTGATTGATCAAATTTTAAAATCAGCCAAAATTGAATAATAATAATAAAACGTTTAATACATTTATTTTTTTATATATATATTCAGTAATATGAACATTCAAATTAACATAATTAATCTTAAATATTTACATACAGTCAGCAACAAAATGACTGAAGCACGAACAATAATTCCAACCTAAAAGAAGGGCACCTAATATAGTTTTGAAAAGTAAATATTTGTCGAGTCATGATCATAGTCCTATACTATTTATTAAAAAGAAAGTCGGTGATAAAAATTAGCGATCAAATTAAAAATGTGTATGTCAAAAGTGTATAAATCGTAAACTTTATCATTTAACTTTTATTATTTTTTAATAGTTTTTCTTTTAAAGACATTACAAAATCCGTCCCTAATTCATTTAAGTAGATTCTATTACAGATCCAAAAAATTTTCAAGTCTTTTCTTAAATATTTTGTAGAATTTTAAGCATTTTAATGATCATGAATTCACGAAAAAATTCAAAATGAGAAAACGGAATTTAAAGATTTCAAATCTGTAAATAAATATATCAAAAACCATAAAAATTGTTGCCAAAATACATGTTTTACTGAACAAACAAAATATAGTTCAGTTTGTAAAAATTAAATAGAAGTATATGGTTGTATATGAAACCTACATCAGTAGTTTCATGAAAGATGCCAAGTATCTTTAATTTTATTTATATTAAACAAAAGTGCCAAAATTTTAAATGAAATTTCATGCTAGGGAACTGAAGCATAGGCTTGACGCAAATTCATAATTTTAAAAATCATTCAATACATATTTAAAATAATGCAAAGATTGATTTTTCAAGAAGATCTAAATTAATTTCGAGAGTTATTGAAAGAGATCAATATATTAAATGCAAATGTAATATCTAAAATTACGAAAACTTACTGTTTTAGCGTACTGCATGAAACAGCTTGCTTTTCAGTGACGACATATTGTCTGATCTATTATCATGTACACGCCTGCTGTCTTTGTTTTAATGTTAGCAGAAAATATGTTAATCATCAATGTAAATGCTTTAAAGAAGGTACGTCCAGTAAAATATGCAGTCGTCTCATTTTGCAGTATTAAAGAGCACGGGAGTGCTTTGTATCTGGGGATCGATATAAGTAATTAAGACGAGGGGGTTTACATTTCAAACATTTACATAATGTGTGCTGAGAAATCTATACACTCGTTCTGTATATCCTAACTTAGTTTACGTGAAGTGCAAAAGTAAATAAATAAATAAATAAATCTCACTTTTTGTTTTTTAGCGCTCATATAAAAAACTAGTTAACATCACTTATCGTAAACTCTGAGAAAAAAAAATTATATATATATATATATATATATATATATATATATATATATATATATATAGAAATACCCTACTGACAATTTATGCAAGATTTGTTTTTCCTATTTTAAGTCTTTATTTATTCATTAACCAGTGGCAAGAATTTTAATATCTCAACTTCTCAGTAATGTATGCAAATGATAAATTTTATTTTATTCATTAAGAAAAATATTGTCTTAAAAAACATTGTCTTAAAGGAAAAAAAAAAAAAAAAAAAAAAAAAAAACTTTACATAATATTTAACAACGGTTACTTTTTTTTTTTTTTTTTTTTTTTTTTTTTTTTAAGACAATATTAGTATATGGCTCTAATATCCTACTCTATTACCAAGAAGTATTTTTGGACAATTTCGAAATTAGACGTTTTGGCAATTACTCAGAAAATTTTATTAGGAATCTTCCTGGAAAATTAATCTTTAAAAAAAAACATGTTATATCTCATATATTTCAACAAAAAAATGTGTCCTTAAGAGAAAAAGGGGACCAGTAAAAAATTAAACAAAAGTCAAAATGTTTTCAACCACCATGTAAAAAGTATCTATATATTAATAGGCAAGCATAAAATTTGTGGTTCCTTTTTAACATATTAATTATGGCAGTAGAGGGTTGAAAATGGTATCATTCGAAAGGTATGGTTAGCCGGAAGGTGCGAATACAAATATTATTTTCTTACGATGTCAAGAAGGTATTTAAAAATACTTTTATTTTTTATGCATTTCCCCCCATTTTTCCCTTTCATACACGTATTCCTTTACATTAAAAAATACCTAAAAGTGGAAAGTTGTTAAATCTGGCAATTTCATAAAACTCAAATAAAACCATAGACACAGTAATTTGTATAGCATCCTTATACGCAAGCGAAGTGATGACGTCACTGGCCGTCCGTGGAACCACAAAAAAGATTTCCTAAGGATTTGATTTATGAGAAATCATTATTTTATTTTCTAATTTATTTATGATCTAATTTCTTTCTTTTTGTTTTATGATTTATGTCAGCTGTAATTTAAAGAGATATTAGCCGTACGATAAATTTCATGTTTGTGTATTAATATGTAAATAATATATATTATTTAATTTTTGAAACTTCAAATGTTCTTTGTTATTTGCCTTTTGGCAACAAAAAGTGACTTTATTTATTTATTTACGTTTAAAAGGGTTGGTATTTTATTGAAAGAACCAGTTTTTACACACGGTCAATTTTATGTTGCAGCAAGTCGGGTCCGTTCTTTCAATAACTTAAAATTTTATATTTCAGAACACAGTGTGCAAGGTCATTTAGCTAATGACGAAAGAGTATTTACAAAGAACATTGTTTACAAAGAAATTTTAAATTTCTAAATTTATTTATTTTGTGCTAACTTAAAAGAATTCTGAGATTCGAATAAATTTGTGGTCGAATTTCGATCACTGGGCGATACTAGTATCTTTAAATGCCTTTTGGCTGTAGCATTTATTATGAGAAATTTTTTCATTATCTATATAACTTTTTATGAGGCTATCAGATATGTTAACGGTGATATAACGGTTTAAAAAAATTCAAAAACGATTTCCAATTCTTTAATTATAACACGTAAGGTATTAGACACAGAGTAAAGACATTTTTAGGAAATTTCGTATAATACCAAACATTAGGAACAATATACTGTAATCAGAATGCAAAGAATGTTGAATACCTTGCGAAATATAAGCATTTTTACCAATTAATTTTTAACTACGCATGCGGTAGCTTAAAAAAAATGCATTTGCATAATTTAATAGCCAAAGATACTGAACAACTTATATGAAATTTCCAAAAAGGTATTCCGTGTAAATTGAAAAAAAAAAAAAAAAAAAAAAAGTTATGATAGATAGAAGGAAGATAATTTCAGTTCTCTCAAAACAAAACCTAAACTATAAGAGGATTTACTCACATTTTTATTTTCATTCAATCAATGCCCAATGAAAATACAGTGGTTGTATTTCGTAATACCCAAACGCTCAAGAAGGCACTAATGAAATAGAGGAATTTTAGTGCAGAGCATAAGGAAGGATAAATTGCTGCATGCGTAAAGTAATAGCGGACATAAACCTCGTTTACAAAGCAGCTAATTCCAGTGAAGCAGTTTATAGGGAATTCGAATAATCGACACTAATTATCGTCGACACACGATAAGGAGATTTAGTAACTTTTCGCATCTAGTCATGTCGGAATTTCTGAGTGTCGTACCTTTCCTCATGCAGGAGTGGATGTGGTTTCAAAATGATGGAGCTCGAGAGCCTTCTCGCTTTGCTTTTTATCTGTACTCTAAAGGACCCTTCAGACACTAGCAACATACAGAGCGTCAAAACTCATAAATTATCTATTGTCCGAAAGTAACACTTGAAAATTTGCACACATTTACAATGAAGGAGATTACTTTTTATTGCTCTTTTACAAAAAAAAAAAAAAAAAAAAAAAAAACTTCTCATACAATTATCGTACTAGGAGTTTTGTGAGCTTCGATTACAGCCAGAGTCTATCTCCTAAACCACATCAAAGAAATATCAATAGAGCCGACTTGCATATTTCAAAGTTGCTAGTCTCTGAAGGGTCCTTAAATATCCAAGACGGTCGATAAGCTGTGGTGACCCATACTATGGCCACTTCGTTTACTATATTTCTCCTGTTGATCTTTTTCTTTGTGGTTACATCAAAACCCTACTCTGTAAAACCTTTTTGATTTGAAAAAAATGATTTGATGACACGAATCATTTCTGGAAGAGGAGTTATTGCCGATGTACTAATCACTCTTGCGAATGTTCGTTGAACGGTGTGTAGTCTTTGTGAGGTGTGTATTACATCTGCAGACCACAGTTTCGAACTCCTGATTTAAGACTTTTTTTAAAACAAAAATTTTCTCTTAGTTCGTTTTTATGTAATAAATTATTACTATGTGTGACCTGTCTTTAAGTATTTGTAATTCTGAGTATTTTTCGCATCTGAAATGCGCATGCGACAATATATTCCTGTATGATTCTTGCTTATTATCGTTTTTCTGACCTACATTAAGATTTTTGAAGAATAATTGTGAATTATCATCCATATATATATATATATATATATATATATATATATTTCAGTTATATAAATAATAATCTAAACTCACAGACCGAAAATATATCTATTTTTGTTAGTATTTTGACTTTTTTTTTTTTTTTCTCCTACAGTTATCTTTCATAGAATGCGAAATTAAAAATAGTGCAATTATTGTCACATTTAAATTAGAATATAATTTTACCAATGTAATTTTCAATAAACTAACAAATATTGCAGTTTGTCACAAACTCTTTTAATTATAACTCTCGCAGACATTTTTATAGTGAAGAACATAGCATCTGAAAAATAAATAAATAAATAAATTTAAAAATTTATACGGAAAGTAAGGAATTAAAAAATTAATACGTTAATATTAACGATAACATATTTCAGACATACTGTGTTACTTAAAATATTTGATTTATTTTATAGTTTTTCTTTGTCTTGTATTAATTAATGTTATACGCTATCTCCAAATATGTATTTGGACACTTTCGAATTTAAACGTTTTGTTAAATATCTAGAAATGTTCTTTAGGAGTAATCATGAAACTTTGGCAGTGTGAAGAACATGTTATATCTCATATATTTCAGCAAATGCGTTCTGAAGAAAAAAAAAAAAAAAAAAAAAAATGTGACGTGTAAAAAATTATACATAAATCTATCTTTTTTGCATCACGCTGTAAATAGTAAATCATTAAATTGATTTTTGCTGTAGTATGTGGTTAAGAATATTTTTCTCATTACCTGTATAATTTTGGATGAGGCTACCACACGTATTCATGGAGATGTAACGTTTCTGTTTAAATTTCAAAGAGAGTTTCCGCTTTCTTTAAATGCACAGATGATGTTAACATCTTAATTACTATCACAAACTGGATATAATATATATATATATATATATATATATATATATGTAGTGAGAGGCTAGAAAGAGCACTGAGAAGTTATTCTTACATTAATTAAAGTTTAATAAAAAAGATTAATATTTACATATTTACAAGATTTGACCACATAGGTCCAAAAACACTATTACGTGTCCACTTAGGACTCATTTTAGATCAATTATATCGTAAAATAATCAGAGCCACTTAGGCAGGTATCTTAATGCTTACATAGCTAAATCATAACTCTCAACTCACTGCCAAAGTTCTTTTTCACGTAGAAAAGTCAAAAAAAGTAAAAGAACAATAAAAAAAAAGAGTTATGTTCATCATCATTGTAGCCAGACCGGCTGTCTGCTGAATGGTGCAATCTGTTTCACTTCCACATGGGTAATTAATTTTATTACTTTTCTTCTCTCTCTGTTCATTACTTCCACATAATTCGGCTATCCTGCGGCAGCTTCGACTTCGAAGTAGCAAGTCTGGGACTCATCAAGTCTGTCCACCAAGGATCTGAAAAATACAAAAAAGAAAAAAAAAAAACAAGCGACAGAGATAATCTAAAAATATGGTTTACACTATATATACAATATTTTTTTTTGTCTAATTGGATCTCGTCCAGGTTTTCATCATGTCTGCGGCAATTGACGTTATGTTTGGTCCTTCATGCTGACCAACTTTTTGAACATCGTACCGATCATTTGCCTTAACTTTTGTCACCTTATAGGGACCAAAATATTTAATTCTTAATTTGAGACCTGATCCAAATTGGGTACGTTGGATGGCAAATAGGTCCCCTATACGATACTTATGTGCTCTCTTGCGCTTTTTATCATATTGTTTTTTATTCTCTTCCTGAATTTTCTCGATTTGTTGTTTAGCATAGTCTCTTAATTCTTGCCTGTCTTCCATGAACCTTTTCCTGTACTCCTCTTCTAAAAGACTTTTGACGATCAGATCCTCTTTGTTTTTCATTTTAACTCCTGTTAGTAGCTGAAAAGGTGTTAACTTTGTACTCCTTGTCGTCGTGCTGTTCAATATTCTTTGTACAGTACTGACATTCTTGTACCATTTGGTGGGATCTTCAATGGATAATTTGGACAAGACGGGTATTAGAGTCCTGTGCAAACGTTCGATTTGCCCATTTCCTCTTGGCACTCCTGTTGTAATTGGAACATGCTCGATGTTTTCCGCATGGCAATATTCTTCGAATTCCTTAGATCGAAATGCACTTCCTTTGTCTGTTATAATTCGTGATGGGTTTCCGAAGGTTGTTTGTTGAAGTTTCAGCTTATCTAAAGCTTCTTCTGCACTCGTGGTTTTGACCGGATATAGCCAAGCAAATTTTGTAAATCCATCAATCACTGTAAAAATATGCTGATATTTCTTATTGGTAGATGGTAACGGTCCAATAAAATCAATATGATAGGTGCCTAGCGGTACATTTTCCTTCGGAATAGGATTCAAGTATTCTTCAGGTTTTCCGCTTTTCTTATTGCATAGAATACATTTCACGCAATTGGCTATAACGTTTTCTATTTTTTTTCTCGCACCTGGAATGTAAAAATCTCTTTTCACTACTTCTTCTGTCTTCGCTTAAGCAAAATGTCCTTTTTGATGTATTTGTCTTATTATTTCTGACTGCATATTTTCTGGTACAACAAACAACTCTCTACCCGCATCATACCTGAACAATACATTATTTTTCACTAAATAATTGTCTTCTTTCCCATTTTCGATTAATTCTTTTATTACTCGCACATTTTCGTCATTGTTTTGAGAATTTGCTATTTTATGTGTTATCTCGTCATCTAAGGATTGAGTGTCGACAACATTTACATTTCTGTTTAAAGCATCTACATGTTTCATTCGTGAAGCGGGTCTATGCATTATTTCATAGTCAAATTCCTCTAAAAGTAATGCCCAACGAGCTATTTTAGGCGATAAGTCTTTTTTAGACATAGTCTGTTGAAATGCCGAACAATCTGTGAATATTTTAAATTTTGTTCCTAGTAAATAATTTCTGAATTTTTTCAAAGCCTCAATCACTGCTAAAATTTCTAATTCATAACTAGGATACTTTTCCTGTTGCGCATTAGTTTTCTTGCTCATGTACTGGATTGGATGCATTTTCTCATCATCTCCTAATTGTAATAATACTGCACCAAACCCGATACTGCTAGCATCCGTGTGCAATTCTAATTTAGGCCCTTGTTTAAAAATATGAAGTACTGGTTCACAACTCAGTATTTTCTTTAAATCCTGAAAAGCTTTCTTTTGTTCATGGCCAAACTGGAATTCGTTATTTTCTCTAAGGAGATCACTCAATGGTTTCGCGATCTTGGAATAATCTTTAATAAATTTTCGAAAATACTAAAAAGCTTTGAACTTGTTTAATGTTTTTAGGGGTGGGAAAATTTTCTACGGCCAGAGTTTTTGATGGCGAAGGCTTAATAGTACCATTTTCAATTAAGTACCCCAAAAATTCTATCTTGCGTTTTAAAAATTGGCATTTCTTGAAATTTAAGTTTAATCCGTAGTTAGCAGCTGTTTCTAATACTAATTGAAGTTTACGTAGCCCTTCCTCTTCATTTTTTGATGGTATTATCAGATCATCAACATAAATTATTACGGTTTTATCCCTAAGTAAGTCTCTGAATATATGAAAAATATATCTCTCAAATACTGATGGACTTGTACACAACCCAAATGGTGCTTTTAAAAACTCGTATTGTCCCTCGTGAGTTACAAATGATGTATATTTAGTACTATCTTTTTCAATGTCAACATGAAAAAAACCATTTTTTAAGTCTAGTGTCGTAAATACACATGAATCTTCCAACTTATCGATTACACCTTCAATAAGGGGCAACGGGAACATGTCTTTAACGACTTTCCTATTGAGCCTACGGTAATCTACACAAATTCTAGTACTTCCATCTTTTTTCTTACTTAGTACAATTGGCGATGCGAAATCGGAACAACTAGGTTTTATAATTTTTTGTTCAAGCCATTCTTGAATTTGTTTCTCTACAATAGCTTGTTCTGTTATGGGAAGGCGCCTAGCTCTCTGACATATAGGAATTTCATCATTCAAAATTATTTTCATTTTTACATCAGTACTTTGTATTTTACGTGGAGTGTACCCTGTAATCATGCGAATCAATTGTTCACGTACATTAGCATTTAATATATGGCTAGTATCTAAAATACTTTCTCTAGAGTCATCAATTATATCAACCATTAAATAATTAAAAATCTTCGGGTCGAAAGATGAATCGTCACTTTGACCGGAGGAAACATCTTTCGGTTTTGTTGTTTTTACATTACGCACATCTGACTCTGGGTTATACATTCCAAAAGGGGATATAACATTTCTAGAAACACAATATTTTTCATTATCTTGAACCAAATCAATTACATTTACACAATTAAATTCAATTTCTCCTTTCGAAAAATTAAACTTTAAATTGGACAATACATCCATACCAATAATAGCAGAATATTGTAAATCTTCTACAACAAAAACATTAGTTTTAAAAGAAATGTCATCAACAGCTATATCTGCTATAAAATATCCTTTAACTCTGACAGTATTTTTTCCTATACCTTTAATAAACATTTTACTATCTCTCAAATGTGGTGATCCTAAATCTTTGTAGTAAGTTTCACTAATCAGTGTAATCTCGGAGCCAGTATCGATTACAGCTGGCCTAGAAATATCATTAATCTTTATAATCTTTTCTATCTTAGCATATGCCTGGTTTACAATACAATTATTCACACTTTTATCATTACTATTATTTTGTTCTTTTTTAAATTTAACTTTACATTGAGCACTTATGTGCCCATAATTAGAACAAAAGTAGCATTTTTTATTAGCAAAATAATCATTATTAGCAGTATTACTATTTGGGTAAGCACGCAAGGTCGATTGTTTATTTCTCTGGTTCGAGTCACTCGATACATTTCTCTTAACATTTTGTGCGTACATCTTGCTTTGTTTCGCTTCTGGATTTACTTCCGGTTTCCCGATGTTAAATCTAGCGCTTTCATACTCTTCTAATTTTTTGACTATTTTTTCTGTCGTTTTTAATCTATGCCATTTGTCTAAATAATGAGTTCGAATTTCTAACGGAGCTCTTCTCTTTAATTGATCTGAAACTATCAATTCTTTTAAATCATTAAAATCGCATACTTTCAAACCTTCAATCCATTCTTCGAAAAAATGATTAAGTTCAAAGGCGAAGTCCCGCCAAGTCGAATTGTTCTCTTTTTTATGCGATAAAAATTTCTGACGAAATTGATCCGGTGTAAGCTTGAATCGCTTTAATAACATACTTTTAATATAATCATAATCATTCTCAAATTCAATTGGTACTCGTGTTACAATTTGTGCTATTTCCAAGGGAAGCAATCCCAAAATATGTGTTACGTAATCTTTTTTCTCTATATTTACTCTTGAAGTTTGTCGCTCAAAAAGCTCAAGATATGTACTAATATCATTATTTGGATTTGTTTAATTAAAAACATTTCATTATCTTTGCTAACACTTTACTTCTGTTTGGAACACTAGAAGATTCTGAAGTGTTCGTGTTCACTCCCTGAGTATCATTTCGATTACACGTTAATCTCAACTTCTCTAGCTCAAATTCGCGCTCTTTCTGCTCTCTTTCTTGTTCGAGCAATAATTTTTCACGCTCATTTTTTTCAATTCTTTCAGCGATCACGCTATCTACTAAATTTTTACAAAATTCTTCATCAAAATTTTTTTGTTCCACAATTAATTCTTTTAATTTAATTACAGTAGCATTTTCTGGGATTTCTAGATCCAACTCTGCAGCGACTCGTAACAAATCTTCCTTTCGGGCTTTCCCAAGAAAAGACATTTTTCAAATAAATATAGAAAAAAATTGTACTCACAGTTCTTGTTCCCCGACGAAGAAAAACGACGAATCAGTAATCCATTCGACGAATAATAATCCACTCGACGAATAATAATCCACCCGATGAATCGGCTTTAATGATCCAGATTTATAAATCCACAAGATGCTACTTTTTCCACTGTCCGTTGCAATAAACTTAAACACAAAGTTTTCCCATAGTCTATTCATAAACACAAAGTTTTTTATCCTTATCCAAACACAAAGTCATTTAATTTCGTTTTGGCACAAAGTCATTTCATTTGACACAAAGTCGTTTCACTTGACACAAAGTCGTTTAACGAAAATATTCATTCAAAACAATAAGAATAAAATAATTAATTATCTACTGAATACTGAATTAACTACTACTTTTTTTTTTTTTTTTCGCTCATTATCGCGGCTCAAGCCCCCAAATGTAGTGAGAGGCTAGAAAGAGCACTGAGAAGTTATTCTTACATTAATTAAAGTTTAATAAAAAAGATTAATATTTACATATTTACAAGATTTGACCACATAGGTCCAAAAAAACTATTACGTGTCCACTTAGGACTCATTTTAGATAAATTATATCGTAAAATAATCAGAGCCACTTAGGCAGGTATCTTAATGCTTACATAGCTAAATCATAACTCTCAACTCACTGCCAAAGTTCTTTTTCACGTAGAAAAGTCAAAAAAAGTAAAAGAACAATAAAAAAAAAAGAGTTATGTTCATCATCATTGTAGCCAGACCGGCTGTCTGCTGAATGGTGCAATCTGTTTCACTTGCACATGGGTAATTAATTTCATTACTTTTCTTCTCTCTCTGTTCATTACTTCCACATATATATATTTAATTTTATGTTTTTATATATTTATATATATATTTAATTATATATTTATAAATAATATATTTATACAAATATAAAGAAATATTAGTTACATATTTGTATATATTTGTTTTAATTCCATTCATTAAAGATACAGTTCATCAACATTTTATATATTCTGATAACTACGTATTTATTTATTTATTATTTTATTTATTTAACTTGCCACAAAACGTATTTCAATAATGTCGTGAAAGAAAAAAAGAAAAAAAAAAAACTACACAACTAAAAATAAAACAATTATATTGTTTTAAAGAGAACTTAATACAAAAGCACATATTGATACTTTTGTACCATTATGTACAAAGAGTGAATAAAGAAAAAAGAAACTTTAAATGAGAGAAAAAAAAACGGTATATATATATATATATATATATATATATATATATATATATATTAATCTAAATTCTTTAAAGTTGTGACAAAAAAAGCCATTTGTTTATTAACCTATTCATTTACGTTATTATAACATATTTTAACTGTTTTATTAATTACTTTAATGTTTATGAAAAATGCATACGTTTTCTATGTCATAAATTGTTAATAAAAACATATGAATTATTTCAATAAAATTACTCTGTTACATAACACAGTTATGTACTCCGAAAATAATAATAAGTTGAACCTAATCATTTTATCCATATCTTCTTTAAACATGATCATTATCCAAAATTTTCTTTTTTTGAACATCAGTATCAATATTCATTAGCTTATACTTATCGAAAATTAGTTTTGATATTACTTACATTTTATCGGTTATGAATTATTAAACGTTCTGATGAAACTCTATGTGTTTCAGCGCATATTTCGAAATTAGGAATTTCAAGTTTTCATATTAAATATGATAAGTAGTTATGCTAATTAAAAACTCCTGATACCAGGATATTTTACAGGAAATTTCAAATTTATTTGCCTATTTCCTCATTTTAATTAAAAAACAAGAAAAACATGCATATTTTTTAATGTAATTTATATACACACACACACACACACACACACACACACACATATATATATATGTGTGTGTGTGTGTGCGTGTGTTTGTGTATAGTGAAAAAGAGAGAGGGATAGAATACGCATATATGTTTGTATATGATTAAATACAAATTAATACTTTTAAAAATTTCAATTGATTTTTTTTTTTATTAACAATGCATTTTGATTACAGAATGATTTGTTAATTGAATTATATTTATAATATTTTAAATTATGTAGATCATTCTATCTAAACCAACCAACCAAATAAAAATAATTTCTATATTGTTTTATTATACCTTTATATATCATTCTGAAAATACTTTATGTATGCAAAAATGGAAGATGTGAGCGATACGAAACATTTTTATCTAAGAAAAACTGAAAAACATACCATGAAATAAAAATATATGCATTGTTACATTTTGTTATTTAATTTTTTTCTTTATAGATTTGTCAAATCATGTATAGTCCTTTGTTGTTTATCCTGCAGTATATACATTTCTCGTTGATGCCACATAAATTTATTTTTTCTTCTAGCGATGAAAAAGGTTTGTCATTATAGAGTTATGTTTATGCCACAGAAAATCATTTTTTGTACATATAAACGATATGAGGTATATTTTATATATTTAAAATATATGATCCAGATTTTTTTTAAACTCTTCAATAAGTAATATTTATCAAAACATGTAATATTTCAAATAAATATTTTAAAACTGAAATTAATCATATAGGAATCAAGCAAACTATAATTGTTCAAATTACAAATTACCCCTTCTATAAATAAGTGGTTTTTACTCATATTTTGATTTTATGTGAGAGGTTTACTAACGTATACAAATGAATATATATATATATATTTTTTTTTTTTTTGTATATTTTATTAAAAGACGCTAAGTGTTTATTTATTTATTTTTATATATCAATAACACTATTAAAAATTATATTTATATATATATATATACATAAATCCGTACTTATAAGCAAAATAACCAAGTATAGATAAAAAGTTATCCCAAAACACATGAGGGATTACTTCAGGGGAGCTCCCCTACGTAGGGAATGAAATATGAGAAGTTTCTGATGAAACGTTGACTATTTAGCCAAAAAACACCTTTCTAGCCCCCAATTTCTCACAGATGGAATTCAGACCATGCAGCAAAAGAATTTAATTAATACAAAGCATAAAAAACAATTAAATTCATAAATAATATACAAGATTAAATACATCAATATAAAGTACAAGAATATAAATAATACAAGAATACAAATAAATAAAAAGGACAAGCTTAAATAGTTAGTAGAATGAGGGAAATTGACACCCCACACCCAATTAAAATTATAGAGCCCGATTCGGCTGGTAGAGCTCCATACCAGCTCTTAAATGTCGCCCTAAATGTCGCCCCAATTTATACTTTCATTTCGAATAGCATTATTCAATTATACTAATTTGTATGTCTCAAGCTGTCAGTTTTAACCATATTTTATTCAGCATGTTATATATATATATATATATATATATAAATCTAAATAGAATGAAAAAAAAAATTCTTCACATTCCTACATTTGTACAATATATATATATATATATATTCACTAAAGTTTTATTAATATTCCTGCATTACTTTCTTTCATATATGTTCTTAATTTTTGATTTTTAAATAAATTACAATTTTAAACTTTGTTGTGCAATATCTAAAGTTTAGGTCAGATGTAATATAAACTATACAGAATTTAAATAAGTTATTTAAAAATTAAGTTACATGTAAAGTATACGCTTCCTATTCATCTAGACGCTATGATCTAGATATCTAGGCTGCGCGTAAATCAAATACTATTTGAATAAAGTACAATCATATTTATTTTAGAAGCAAGGATTTTGAACGCATAACTGAAGCCTCTATAAGAGAATTTATCGATCCACTTTCGATAAATTCCACCACCACCAAAACAAATGATTCCCTTTGCGTATAATCTATGGTCTATCAGTACATACATATATATATATATATATACATAGATAGATAGATAGATATGTAGATAGATATTAATAGTGAACAATGTCATTTTGTTTTCAATTGCAAATCAATGTACTATAAAGTTGGCCGTCTTCATCTTAAAATAAATTAAATAATAAGTAAACAAAAGTAAAAATTTTAATGTTAACTCCAAAATTTGATTGCGGCAATTAAATATGCTGCTTTAAAATACTTTAAACTAAACTTTCGTAAAGTTCCTATCAAAAATTACGATGATATTCATTGTTTAAAAATTACTACACTTTAGCAATCATCGCCTAAATACAGTTAATGCTGTCAAGGCAGATTTTTACCTCTTAAATATGCCACACAAATAAATAAATAAATTTAAACATGCTGTTCATATTTAGAAAATTTTATTGTGTTCACACATGGCCTCAGATTACTCTGGTGTTCTAGCTATGGTAACACTTTTGAGAGATTTTTGAAATTGCAAAATCAGCAAACGAAACTGTTCAACAAAGTTATTTCCCTATCGTATCGATACATAAAAAATATTGTTTGACACATTAATTTGTTTTTATCATTATCGGATATATAATCGAAATATAATTTGGGGAGAGGTGTGTATTGAGTTCATCTAAAGACAAAATGTAGGTAGAAACACTCTTTTCAGGCAGTTAACACTCACACTAATGATTAACACTAATGATCAATAATAATTCCCGATTAAGATTAAAATAAAGATTCAAACTGATTTAAAAAATAATGGTTACCCCCCTCGTTTTATTAAAAGAATTTATAAAGAAAAGTTTTATTTTTCATTTAAATCAGTTTATCCTAAAGTTAAGAATTCCACTTATCGTATTTCTATCCCTTATTATAAAGGTATTTTTGAAAATATCTCTAAATTACTTAGAACAGTTAATATCTCTACTAGCTTTAAACCTCAACTCCGTATTAGTAACTTTTTCTCAAACTTTAAAACCGCTGCCCCCCCCCCCCCCCTCTTAAACGTCATGGTGTAATCTATAGTATTCCTTGTAAAAATTGTGATTCTACATATATCGGTGAAACTGGCAGAACAGGTGAAATTATATTAAAGGAACACAAACGCTCATATAAAACAGGAGATTTAAGATCTAAACTCGTAATCCATTCTCTCAATAGTGATCATATTCCGGATTTTGAAAACTTTAAAATTTTAGCTTCTAATATAAATATTTATGAATCCCGTATTTTTCTAGAGGGCGCTTTTACTAAAATGCGACATTCTGCCTTGAACGAGGCTAAAGCTATTCCTCCTGAATATTTAATCTTGCTATGATGTATTTAAAATTTTTGTAAATGTTGTGCTTGTATGTTTGACACTGAGGAGGGCTAGTGTTCTAGCCGAAACGTCTGTCTTATGTTTTAATGTTTTTTAATTAAATTCACACTTATATTAAACAATATACTAAGCAAGAATATTTAAATTTTGATTTCAGGAAATTCATTAATTTAATAAACATTAATATTTGAAACTATGCAGCACTATTTTGATGTAATCAAGAAAATGTGAACCACAATTTAGGTTTTATAGAAACAAAATTAACATTTTTGTTTCTAAAATACTTCCTGGACTATTAAAAAAAAGTCATTTAGAATTTCTGCATCTTTTACTCACAGATATTCAGTTTTATTTTATTTATTTATTATTTTTTTTTTCACTCAATTATTAGTTAAAATATTTATTAAAAATTTCTTGAAACAAATATGCTTTTCCTTACTGGGCTTAGAAATATTTTTTTTTCAATAATAAATTGAAAAAAATTCAAAATTACTTTTTTAACATGTATTGCATACAAATGAATATATTGATTAAAAATAATTAAAATAAATAAAGTTTGGATATACTTTTCTTTTTATTTTATTTTATTTTTTGTTACAATTTTTTTTTCTTTGTTTTTATTTTACTGAATTTTCTTTAAGTACCTGATTATATATATATAAAGTTACTGTTTTGTTCTCTCTCTCTCTTTCTCTCTTTCTTTCTTTTTTTTTTTTTTTTTGTCCTCTATGACATAAAAGATTTCTTAAATGCGATATTATTGAAGAAGGGATTGAAAAATCGATTCAAATGTGATATTTAAGCCTTTTTTTATTACAAAATCAATAAATTTACAAAATTCCAAATGAAGGATATAATTTTGATAAAACGTACAGATTATTTTAATAATGTTATTCCGTAACATGACAGAGATATTAATATTAAGAACCCTATCGCTTAATAAGCTGGACAGACTCACATAATCGATTTCTTCTCTCTGCAGGATCGTTATCAAAATTGTTAAAAACTGTGATAAAATCACCTTTCAAGAAATAAAGATCAATATGCTACCTTACACCCCACTGAATCTAATTTTAATACTAAATTTATTTTTTCGGGTATCACAAAATGGTAAAGCAATTGTTAAACGTTTTCTTAAAGACTTTATAAAGACTATGGATTTTTGATTCAATAAATATTTAAAACATTAATATAATTCATTATTATACATGGAAAAAAAAAAAAAAAGTGTTTTGTGTTTAAGCGTTTATCTATCTCTCTGTCTACGTATGTGTGTTTGAATATGTTGCACTGTAGCTTCCAAATACATAGACATTTTTTTTTAAATAAAATATTGTGTAAAAGGTTTATATATATATATATATATATATAAATTATGGTTTTTCTAGGCCACTCTGATAATCTTCAATCTTCCATCTCCTGTACATAATAAAATTGGTGCTGGTGCACTGATAATTATAGTACTCATGCAAAATGACAAATTCCATGTTTATATATATATATGATTTTGAAAAAGACTAAATAATTACTAATTTTAAAATGCTTCTGACAAAAAAATTAAAATTGTCTGTCAATAGTTCTTACGAATCGGCAGCTCGAAAAATATACCTTTGAAAATTGGAACTTTTAAAGAAAATGATATTTATTTAATTTCAAACAATTCAAATACAGTTCGCATTAAAAGACCTTTTACTCTCCTAACCCACAAGTCAGAGGTCATATTTATATAATTTCTAATGGTAAACATATTTTAGTGAATTTAAATTTCACATATGTATTTCGGGAACTTATGGATATTTACAGCAGTAAGAGCCTGATCAGACAAGTAGACAAAGTCATAAATAGTTTTTTACTTTGCAGGAAAATGTTAATAAGGTATATTTATATATGTATATTTATATATGGTGCATAAATTGCCTTAAAAATAGGTTGCATGTGAACTCTTGTTGTTCACATAATTTAGTGTAAAGAATTTGCAGGATGAAACCAATTTCTTATTAAATTAACATTATTATTTATTTATAATTTTATAGTGTAATTTTATTTTTAATTCATCGTCATTAGTATTTTACAATGTAATATGGCAAATATGATTTTTTTAAATAAATCATCAAGTTATTATATTACGTTTCCCCAAAAGTTAATAGAAAGAAAGTCTGTAGTCAAATTACTTATAGATTCAAACTTATACTAAATGATATCTCGTAAATGACTGCAGCATTATCGTCCATAAAAATAAAAGGAATTAAAGCGTAAAAAATTAGAATAAATGCATGACCCAAGATTTTTAAAGTCTCACTTTTTTTTTTTTTTTTTTTTTTTTTTTTTTGAGATAGTGTTTATAAACGTTTTAAGGAACTTCAAGCATGTGTAGAGACATATTGGTTAAAAAAAAAGAAGAAGAAGTATTTATGTAACGAACTTGAAAGGTATTGCATCTTGATTACATTTGTTTGCGGATTTCACTGTTATGTCATTTGGTTGCCGGGTGGCAGATTTGAATCCCGCTACACGTTTAAATGTTATTAATATTTCGTAATAAATTTTCTCTCATAGGCTTCTCTCCATTTAGCCTTGTCGTATCAAAATCTTAAACTATTGCCTATCTATTTTCTTTTAGATTTTTATGCGTATGAATGTAATGTTAGTCACAAAAGTTCAAAGAAATATAAAACGCAACAAATGTTAAGAGAGAGTTTGACAATACGTACAGCGTTATTACAATGTAACACAGTTATGTGGAACATAAATAAAAGTAATGAAATATTTAGCAAGAGTCACGTTTAGGTTATTTTTCATGTATGATATCTGCAAGAGACATTTCTTCGTGATATCGGCAATAATTAACTATAATATAAAAGAAAATAACATAACATACGTGTTTATTGTTGCACAGAACAATCGAACCCTCAAAGTATTTTAGCCTGGTTTAAAAATAAATAAATAAATAAAAGGGCAGGGGGCATATAAACTAGTGCCATAGCCTCCTAAACTAGATGATATCAGCGTGGCTCGGAAACATGGCAACAGTTCAAGTGGTAGACAGCGCCACCTGGTACAGATCACGCAACTTTTTTACTCATCTGTCACCATTAATTTTAAGAAGTGATATATGATATATATAATCGACGTTTCTTGCATTCTATTCGCCTTTTATGCATATCAAATTCCACTTTTAAAAGTTTTTGGTGGCTGTTGAATAAAAAAGTCGCGCAATCTGCACCAGGTGGTGTTGTTTACTGCCAATTTTTCGAACCACTCGGAAAGCATCTAGTTTAGGAGGCTATGTTAGTGCTATCGACCCCCTTTTTACTGCACAATACTCCAACGGTGTTTTGTGTATCGCTTTGGAGCTGAACGTCTCTTGGCTGTGTACGGTCTCAAACAAGAGAATGTTTATTCTGGCATTTGTTTGTATAAGGTAACGTACATGGGTAAGAGACGCTATTTTAATCTTTACCATGTTTATATTTGGGACCCATGTCCGAAATGCAATACTTACTATGTTCCGGCATTTCAATCATTATGTACAAAATACTATATGTTATTAAAAATAGAATTTTAAGGAAAAAATAGTTGGTGAAGCTCCACCGTCTTAGGATAAACTTTTTGTATCATCTTTGGTAATAATTTATTTTCGATCTCTAAAAGAATTAATCGAATAAGCACTTACCATGTTGTTCATTGAAAATTTTCGATGTTTAATATATCCAAGTACTGTCCGATAATTAAACTCCGCTGGAAATGTTTCAGCTGCCATAAGTTGGAAAAAAATCTCATCAAAATTGTTGTAACAATAAGAAACTTTTAAAAGTTCACTAATAAAGTGAAATGTTGAAAATGTTAGACACTGTTTATATATATATTGTGGACTTAAGCATGATATAAAGTGGATAACTAGGGTGAACATAACCCGTACTGATATGTTTTACAAAGATACTCTCGTTAATATTTATTTATTTCATTTAATATCTTCAAATAAAGCTCATTTTTATATCTGATATTTATTTTGTTAAACGATTACCAATTAAAGCTTAGATAGGCTTTCATTACATCAGAATATCATAATTTAGGAAAAAACAAAAAAACGCATGTTTACTGATACGTTCAACATTGTTTCCGATATGATATTTCCGTTAATGCGCTTCTAAAAAAAATAACGATTTCCGGATTTAAAGATTGTAAAACACCTCCAATACTGCTGACACTTGTTATTTTACGCCAGATTACATTATCTAATAACAAAATGCCTAATATTTTTTCTTCATCATTTTAGCATTAATAGTGTACTACCGACTCCATGATAAAATTACATTAATCTATGCTATATTATTCACCTAATCCACATATAAAGTAAGAATAAAATTTTTAAATCATCTTAGCTCAACTGATTTTCCAATCACAGTAATGATCGTTTGTCAGATCCGTAAGGGTTCGTGGAAAGCACAAGCGATAAGCGATCATTTATTTCCTACAAATCTTCAATAGATCCAATGAATATAGATTTTCGGATTGCAAACTATAAAATAAGTCACCTTCAACGATTTTATAGATATCAACAAGTTTCTATTATGAAATAATGCACTTATTTTTTGAAGATCTCTAAACAGAACATCGTCATCGATATTAGCTCTTTCGTCACACCGTATTCTCAATGAAAGCAAGTGGGTCTTTAATAAACGATTAACGATCTGAATTGCAGATAATAGTTACAAATAGCAGAGTTGCCGACATTTTAATTTATTCCGCAGCATTTTTAGAACCGTTTGTATTTAATGCCGCTTTTTTTTATAAAGAGTAAATTTCATTTACTTTATCATAGTTTTATATTGATGAAAAATACTCTAAAAATAAAGTGGTGCGGAATAAAGGTGGGGCTAAAAATGCTCTGGATTAAATAATTAACTAAATAAAAAAAGATTGACATTTTTCAGATTTCTACTTTAAACAATTTTCATGCAGTATCAAAACTGGTTTTATACTAGTTAGTCTTCATTGATATGAAATTAAATCCATACTTTCCTACATATTCATTAATATTCCGTAGTATTGTTAGCCCCACCTCCTTTTTTACACCAGTATTTTTTTACATAATTTTCTTTCTTATTTAATCGTAATTCCTCTTAGAATCTTACTCTAAAAATTTTTTGGTGTGAAAAAAAGGGAGGGACTAACGACACTACGGAATATTAATGAGGATGTTGGCAAATGTATAAATATACTAATGAATGTTTAAATAATATCCAGGTATATTATTCCTTTTAAAGAAAATTTTACGCTTTGAATAAATTAAACAGTTTGATATTGATTTAAATTTCTTAATTTTAAAGGAGCATCCTGGTAACTCACTTTAACAAATCAATTGCAAAAAACCTGTTTAATATCACAGATTTAAATTATCTGCAAAGAACGCTTAACTTACAAAATATATTATTATTATTATTATTATTATTATTTATTATTCTTTTTTTAAATAAAGAACTTTAATATATTTTGAAACATAATATAATACAAAATAAAGATAATAAAGGTAATAAAGTGCATATTTATATCAAATTTTACACTAAAATATTACCTTAGCAAAAGAGGGGAAAAAATAATGAATTAAATTTACTTAATAACAAATCTGTGAATTACATTAAAGCAACTTATTTAATTAGAGTATTATTAATGTAACATATATATAAATATTTGTGTAAAATAATAAAATTATTTTCTAATTTATATTACGGTAGTAAAAGCTTTTTTTTATTATTATATAATATTCTAAAATAGAGTCTACATCGAACAATTTTATGTAAATTTACTTAGTAAGTTAAAACTAAAGAAAAAAAAAATTCTTTACTAATCATATGTTTTAAATTCCTGCAATAAAAGCAATTAATGCTTCCTTTTTTTTTATTCTTAGCTTAGTATTAGGATAAATATTATTATTTCCGTTTTTTGGTGTTTTTCTAGTCGTTTTAAATCCTTCAGTTTTTCAAATGCAATTTACAAGGTTTTCGTTATATATATATATATATATATATATACATACATATATTAAAACTCTCCATTTTTTTCTATTTACTTTAATTTACGTATCCATCATTAATTGTATTTAAACATGTACTATATATAATAGAAATAATAAAGGTCTTATTCTAGGCAATGTTTATTACAGTAATACTTGTTTAAAGTAGATTTCATATTTTTTCGTATAATCGCATATTATAAGAATTAAATATGTGATATTTCCAATTTTTAAAAATAGAAATAAAACCTCTATTTAATTAAAAAGAGTAATTCTTTAAAATAAAATTATAAAAATCAGTAGAGTACCTTCCATATTATTAAAGATATGTAAAGGTAAAAAACATAAATTTTCTGCTAAAAAAAAAAAAAAAAAAATTAAATTATAAGTTATGAAAAGTTACAATACAGGGTGTACCCAAACTAGTGGTTACAACTGTAAGGGGTGATAAAACATAATATATATATATATATATATATATATATATATATATAATACTAATAATAATAATAGTAATAATAAACAGCTTTCGCCATAAAATGTAGTGTTGGAATATATATATATATATATATATATATATATATGATGATGATGATGATTAGTAAGAGGGTCTTATTTAATCAGTGAAAACTTATAAATATGAACTTATAAATAAAAAATATATGATATGTATATTAGTTACTCATAAGAATAAAAACATAGACGTTGGCAGCTTTGTTTTCTTTCGAATCCAATTAGGCTGCATTAAGGGCAAGCAAATGTATTGGAAATAATATAAAAAAAATCGAAAATCATTTTTTTTTCTCGTAGTTTTCCAATAGGTTATAACGACAGAAATGTATTTAATATCCATGAAAACCACATTATTATTATTTTTTTCACAATATTAATATTTCTCCCCATATTACCCCCATCAAAGAAAAAAAACATGCGTAATTTTTAATTACTATCAGATTTTCAATGTATAACAACGCGAAATGATGTGAATATGTTTAATAAAAGTATTCCATTAATAATATGCTTCTATTGTATTTTACTCTGAAATATTTTTTAATATTTTTTTTTAGGTCTCAGGAAATAAAAAAAAAAAAGTATAATTTTGGCTGGTACAATAGCTTTTTTTTTTTTTTTTTTTTTTTTTTTTTTTTTTCCAATTTAATTTGAAAAAACAAAAAAAAAAAAAAAAGCCGATATTTGTTTATTCTAACATATATTAAATATTTCTTAAATGGATAGTTAAAAACAATTAATACCAATTTAGTATTTATTTAGAAAAAAATTGTTAATTGTTGTTTTAGATAAATTTAATCTAATTAATTAAATTATTATTAATTGTTCTTTAAGTATAATAATAATTAGAAATAAGTATGCATCTAGAGAGAAATAAAGTATATTCAAATTATATTGCGCATTTTTTAATTAAGTATTTCCTCAATAATTATATATATATATATATATACATATATATATATATAAATAGTTTGAAAATTTCTTTAATTGTATTCACGAGAATATATTTAATGAAACTCTATTGTTTTAAATCCCTAATTACTCCAGCTTCTTTCTCTTTTCTGATTTCAAATGCATGTGTGAAATATATCACAAGAATATAATCGGCTTAACTAAATTAAGCTTGTTAAAGTTTAATGTATCGGAAAGAAGATCATTTTAAAAAGAAATAAAAAGTGCTAACCAAAATGTATAGCTACTTTTTATACACTCCAAGGATTCAAAGAATTCTCAAGGTAAAACTTAAGGAAACAATTCTATTTTTGTGTTTTACATTTTGCGTTTTCAAAAACATGAACCGAGATGCATATTTTAAAAGGCTAGATAATTAAATCAATTGTATTTTTGCAAATAAAATAATAATTAGAAATAGTTTAGAGCATGTGTTTGTGGTACAAAATGCAGATGATATTTAAATTTAAATATTATTCATTTATTATACATAGTAAATAAATAAATAATTCTACGATCATAATATTATTTATTTATTTCATCTTGGTTTAAATTTTTATTTTTTTTTATTTCCAATGGCTAGGCAAAAGTTACAGAGGACTATAAAGATACGAATCAAATTATAGACAATATAACATGGAAGACCGAAGTCATTGCCTAAGGAGCGATCTTGCCTCCCAATATCTCGACTCTTCTGTAGAACATCGAAGAGCCCTACAACGGGACAGATGGTCCCGGTCCATTACTTCTCCAGAATCACAAAGTGGGCAAGTAGGGTCGTTTAAGATACCTATGCGCTTCAAATGAGCGGCAAGGCAGTCATGTCCTGTAGATAGGCGGAAAGTCGCAACTGCCTTACGTCTTGGTTTATCAGGAATTAGAGTAGGACTTAAATTCTTCCATTTCTTTAGAGCTGTACGATTCTCAAGATCTCGTAAAGCACTAGATGCAGATAAATTCTTTAAAAACAGTTTAATCCTCCAGTAAGAAATGGCTGTATTGGGATGTTGTAGTAAGGTGGCACCTCTTTTTGCAAGAAAGTCCGCTTGTTCATTGCCCCAAAGGCCACAATGGCCGGGCACCCACTGGAGAACAATTTGTTTCCCCTTTAAAGTGAGAGTTCTTAATGATTCTTGACATTGGGATACTTCCGGTGTTAATGGATGATCAACAGCGCTTATTGACTGAATGGCTGCCTGAGAGTCAGAAAGAATGACCGCCCTTTCAAACTTGCAATGGACAGCTAATAGTTGCTTTAAGGCTAAACGTATTGCCACAACTTCACCATCAAAGGAGGTACCAATATAGCCCGCAGGGGCATAGAAAGAAAAAAGATCTGAGAACACGCCAGCCCCTACATTCAGATGACAATCAAACTGGGAACCATCTGTAAAAATGTGCAGCCACTGAGATGATGGATATCTGGCCGCAATGGTCTCTAAGGCAAGACATTTCAACACACTTGGTGCAACATCTCCCTTTCTATGGATAGTTTCAACTAGATCCAGCCTCATATCGACATTAATCACTCCCAAGGGATTTCTGGGTGTCAAAAGTGGTTGTATATTACCTGGAATTACAAGATCTTTCCTAATATCCAGGACTATTTGAATAAATCCATTTTGGGTTTTTAAATTCCTTGGCTTGGTCACATAGTCCCTCCAGTAGGGATCCTCTATAAGCAGTAGGTTTTCATAGAGACATAAGGCCTTCAATTTCATATTATCTCTGAAGTGTATATTCCCGGTCAATAATACCATCGCATCGATAGGAGTGGACACTCACACCTCCTGTGATCAAACGTAAAGCCTGGTTTTGCAACACTTCCAGCTTATTGACCACAATTTGTGGGGCTGTGATCAGAGCTTCACAGCAATACAACATTAAAGGCTGTATAAAAGTTTTAAAAGTAGTGTTAAGAGTGGACCGAGCGCATCCCCAAGTGCATCCTGCTAAGCGCTTAAGAATATTCATTCTATTTGAAATACGCTCGGTAAGCTTTTCAACATGGAGCTTCCAGCTTAATTTATTATCAAAGTCATTCCCAGGTAGGTAAAGCTGTCTGTGTTGGCGATCGAAGAGCCTTGGTGCTTTAACTCTGGCCGGAAAGCCTCATGGGTTAAGGAGAAGGACTGTGAAGCTGTCTTTCCTAAATTTACAGCCATATTATTTTCTTCACACCATTTCGAGAGCACGTGCAGGGCTTTATTTAAGCGACTTTCAATAACATTTTTAGCAACATTTTTTGGTGCTTGGGTCCAGATTACCAAATCATCAGCAAATAGTAAACATTTAACATCAGGAATTGATTTAAGTGATGAAATCAGATCATTGACATATATATTGAACAAGGTGCAACTACTAACTGTTCCCTGATGGAGCCCAGTTTGAAGATTAAAGCTTTTGGAGAAAGATTCACCGAATTTAAACCTGCATGTTCTCTGGTTTGTGAAAGATCTAATCCAGTGAAATAATTTGGAAGAAATTCCAATATTCATCTTGGTTTAAAATAAAAAGGTAAAAAGCCCAAGAGCCCGTTCTTTTCTAAATTAAAAATGATTTTTTGAAATATTACACCACCTGAAAAACTCCAAGAAAGATGAATTTTGCAAAAAGAGGAAATTTATTAAAAACAATTTTAGCGTATACGAATAGAAATATTAAACTTTATTATTTTTTGTTCGTTAATGTTGATTTTTTTTTTCGATTGCTTTAAGATGGTAATTTAAATATATATATATATATATATATTACAATAAAATAAATAATATTAAATTAAGTCGTTCTCTTATTGTAATAAAATTTTTATTTCGCATAAATAAAAAACTTTGAAACTAGGAATAAATCTAAACACTGAGAAGAATAAAAATCTTTACACTTGTAATATCGAATATAACGAATATGCTAATGATAAGTTCAAACAGAGATATTGGTCTGCAAACAAGTTATGGAGAGGGACTTTGAAAAAAATGGTTTATGCTGATATTTTAACTTCATATTTCTTAATTAGACAGTTATTTTGACATTTCGACAGTTATACAGCAAAGAAACAGTATATACAAACACTAAATTAAAAATAAAATTATTTTGATAAATTTCGTACAGCCTAAAAAAAATCACATGCATTTTTACAAGAATATATATTACTGTTTAACATCTTAGCGCAATTGATAAACTAATAGTGAGTATGCATGTTCTCTTGAAAGAGAAATAGAAGTTGACAAATTTAAAAATCGTGCGAATTATAAAATCAATTATTACAGTTCACATGTATTTAAAAAACGTAATTAAATAATTTTGAAAAGCCTGGAGTTCACGGTAGAACAGTTTCACTACTAAAAATAAAAATATCTTTTTAAACAGGCTACAATGCATTTTTTAATGCACGATTCAATATTTTACAGGAAAATATATAGAAAATACCTTAGAATTATCTTTTCTCTTTACTATCTTTATTATTTTTATTATTTTATCTTTATTTTTATTTATTTATTTATTTATTTTTTTTTTTTTTTTGCGCTATGTTTTCTTTTAAAAGCATTTAATATTCTATTTTTAAACAAAATATACATTTAAAAGCCTTTTTTCGTCAATATTTTAATCCTCTGCTTGATAGTTTTGAAAAAATGTTATTTATTAATGATATTTTTTTCCTAATTTATTAAATAATTTTTCTCGTTAAAAAAAAAAAAAAAAAAAAAAAAAAAAAAAAGAAAAAAAAAATTATGCAGAGTCTCGTTCTCCATTAACAGTGTTCAGGTTATTGTCTAGCATTCCTTTAACAAAGCGTAAGCTTTTTTATTATTTATCCTATTCAAATAGAAAATTATTTCTAGTAGTAAAAAATGTTAAATAGATTAATTTGACATTTTATTTTTAATGTTCAAAAAAGATATAGACAATTAATACTTGTGAGATAATGTCAAAACATATAGTTGTTTTAAATCGGAAATATAAAACATAGCTTGAGGATTTATGAATTCAAGTAGAAGCATCACGTGCTGAAAGAAAAAAAAAAAGTGGTAACATAATGAAAAAAAAATTATAACATTGTTTAAAGCACTACTGCATGTTTTATTTAATACCTATATAATAATAATAATAAATAAATAATAATATATAAAACACTGTAAAAAAAAAAAAAAAAAAAAAAAAAAAAAAAAGTGTAAGAATACAAAACATTATTGAAGCAGCTTACTTGTCACAACCATGTAGAGAAATGTTATCAATTGTAATTGCGTATTGAGACAGTTTACATGCCAGAACTACGTAGATAAATTCTACCATTTGTAACGCGTTACATGCCTCTGATACAAAGCTATAGTTGATAGCATTTCTCAAAATGGTTGAGGAAAGTAAGTTGCCTCAAAAATGTTGTGTATTTTTACTTTTTTTTTTTTTTTCAGTGCATGCCTTTTATAAGTAAAAGAAAATAATGAGAACGAAGAATAGTCAGTCAAATACTTCACCAAAGAAACTTACACAGGCCAAACAATGCAACTAGATATTTTAAATTGATTTATTTTTTTAAAATTAATAATAGTACTTACTTTAATTTTTAAGACTGCGATACCTGTTGAAAATTAAATAGGACCGTGTAATGAGATTCTGAAGAAAAAATAAAGATGGCACTAGAATATTATTTTAAGGGGAAAAAAAGAGCAATGTTATGAAATTAACCTATTAATTTTGAGATGAGGAAAAGAATATCGGACCAAAATAGAATAAAACTGATTTTTTAAAGCTCATAATGCTATCTATATAAAATGATCATAATGCTATCCTCATAGCATTGAGCGAAGAATTGTAGATTTTCTGTAATTCATATGCATTTTAGCAAAATATCAATTGAAAACACGAACCAACAAGTAAAATTAACCTGAAATGAATTAGATAAAATATTTTTCAGAAAAATAAAAACAGAATAACTTCCAAAGAACTAAAAACACATCATGCACATTGAGTTAATAATGCAATCATAACCTAAACATTCAAGAAAAACTTACCTTGAATTGAAAGAGATGCGATTTAGACTTTATTTAGCCAGATATTGAAACTCAAACTATAAAAACCAAAATCAATACACGGGCCATAAATACTGCATTCATAACACGAGGATACAACTTATGATGAGAAAATAGCTTATACAGGAAGTTGAGTTGTGTCTTTACTTGCTGACTTAATTAATAACCAATTTTCAACCAATTAAATTTTAATCTAAACTTTACTTTTAATTTTAACCCAAAGTGTTAGTATTGTTTTTATTATTAATTATTATTTATCTATCTAGTCATCACCCTGATGAATTTGCTCACCAACGCTTTCAACGCCTTCCAGTTTATAATATCACTGCTCTGGACGAAAATTGGCTCCAAAACCATTCATGCAAATTCTTATGTAAAATGATCTCCTGAATCCTAATATGACGTTTATTTTGTGCCATCACCCACCTTTTTTTGGGGGACCCCCTCCCCTATTTTTACCTGTGTTCGGAAATTTTATGGCTAGAAATTTAATTTGGAGAGGGAGGAAATGACTCTTTTAACTGTTAAATATCTTGTAAGATTCTAAAGAAGGTGGAAATTGTACAACATGAAGGGGAAAATTCAAAGGGGGGGGGGGGCGGATTCGCTATTGAAATTAAAAGTTACATTATATATTATTAATATATTGTTATTATTATTAATTATACCATATATATATATATATATATATATATATATATATATACACACATTTTTTTTAAGTGTTAAGATAATTCCTTTCTACCCTCCAAATCAAATTCATGGATATAAAATTGTCGAAGAGTAATAAAAATTGCGTGATAGTTCAGTGAGTGATAGTTCAAAATGGAGGTCATATTCGTATTCGGGAGGTCATTTTTCATAAGAATCAGCAACAATGGTAGCAAGGCTCAGTTTTATTTTATTTTATTTATTTTTTCTTTTTTTTCCAGCACAGTTCATTTAAATGATTAAAAAAAAAAAAAAAAAAAAAAAAAAAAAAAAACATTTAAATAAATATACTTCGCATGGCGACTGTTTTCATAAATTCATACCATGACAAAATCCCACTGTATACAACCGATAATAAAATGTAAATGACATTTCATTATTTGTGCCTGAATTAACTGGTTAGAAACCTGGTTAATTTAAAATAAATTGCAAAGTGGGCGGACGATAAAATCAAGAAAAATTAAAGACTTAAAATCGTTTGATTATTAGAAATTCATATTTAAACAATATATAGATCAAAATCAAAATTTTATAGCTATTATGACGTTAGTTTTATGAGAAAATTTTAATCATACTGATTTAATATCAAGGAAAAACACAATAATTGTATAAAATACAAGAAATAAAAAAATTTTAAAAATCATGTGTAAAAAAAAAAAAAAAAAAAAAAAAAAAGGGTACATATTGCACACTACAATTAGCAGATATATATCTTAGGAAAATCTGATAAGTTTTTCATGAACAGTTTTTGAAACACACATTTGAAAACATTTGAAACACAATATGAAACACATTTTTGAAAAACTTTTATAACTGAAACATTATTTCTTACTTTATCATTAAATATCACTTAAAATAATATGTTGAAATGTAAACGGTTTGTTTTATCATGTTTATCACACATTTGTAAACGAAACTCAGACATTTAATGTTTTTATGTGAAACAGCTTTTGTGATATGAACTATGAAATCGGAAAAGAAATGATAAAAAATGAAAACCCGGAAACGACAGAATTTTATTTATTAATTATTATTATTATTATTATTAGTAATAGAGATATTTTATTTTAACCTCTGAGTTACATATTTGTGTTTTAGAAAGGTTTCATCGTTATATAGAACAAATTATAAAATAATATAATTATACTCATAACAAAACACACACACACACACACACACACACACACACACACACATATATATTTATATATATATATATATATATATATATATATATAACATACTTTTTGCTACAGCTGTTGGCACATCTTACTTTTATCATCTTACTTACTTTAAAGTTATTTTAGTATAAGTACTTAAAAAGGGTTGCCACGGGATATTGTTTCCCTGACTCTTCCACTAGATTTCTCTCTTTTTTTTTTTTTTTTTGTAACTATCAAAAATATGTTTCTTAATAAAGTACGATGAAATTTACTGTATGAATGTTATGGTTAGAGAGAAAGGGAAATAAGCCGTGTCCATGGCAACTCCTGTTTAATGTACAGTATTCGTATTAAACAATTTTATAGATGAAGAAATCGTTTTCACTTCGTTTTTTACTAAGCACATTTTACGTACATATTCAGGCTTTGTTAATTTCCATACAAATTTTAGAAAAAATATGAGTAAAATTTCTGAATCTGCTGTAGCCCCGAATATTTCATGCTACAGTACATTAAGTTCTTTCTAGTCGGCGATATGTAGGGGACCAAGATATTTTTAGCATTTGCTATGTAGCACTTGAACTCTCTTGCTATTCTTCCTCCACCATGAAGATATCCTCAATGCTTTATATATATACATGTAAGGTAAAGGATTAATATTAAAGGATTAAATAATTTATGTTTATTCTCAAACATTATAAATTTCCAACGTTTGTACACATTTTATAAAATAACAATAATAAATTTTGAAAATTTAATTACTTTAAATTTTTAATTAGTTCAACCAGTCTAAAACCACTATAGTTGAAAAATTATTTATAGAATATTCTTGCGGCATTCAAATTAATTATAAATCATATTACTTTGTATAAAAATATATTGTTCTTAATGTCATATTTGTAAACTTTAGTGACATATTTTCAGTTATAATAATTTCTTTATTCAAATTTCGAAATGCATATTTCATTAATCTTTAAAAGGAAAGTGGTTTGATTTTCTTGGCTTATGTGTCTGAATGACAGCTCTGTTATGCATAAAACTGCGTATCGAACTTCGAAGTCATAATATTCTATTCATTCAGTGTTTTAATTCGCATTTTAACTGTAATACACAGTCATATTATGTGATAAGTAGTCACAAATTTGTTTTTTTTTATTTTTATTTTTCACTTTTGTGTATAAATGATTATCTAGTAAGTGTAGAAATATGCTGATTAAATTAATATTCTATCATAAATAATGAATTTTTTTTTTTTTTTGGGGGGGGGGATGGCAGCGATGTTTTATTATTACCTTACTTTATCCATTATCTTGAATGAACGTGCAAACATTTTTGCTTTTATCTAAAATGTATATAAAGATGAAAGTTCGTCATTGTATCTGTCCTGATTTTACTCCTAATTATTAAATTTTATAAAAAATTGGTACAACTGTTAAGTAGATTAAAATATATATAATTACGTATCAGATAATTATTTCAAACAATTATTAAATAGAAATCCCATTTTAACCTTAAAATTATTGGAAAGAAAATACAAATTGACGCCAAAAATAATAAATAAATAAGTAAATATATTTCTTCTTATGTTGTAAAAAATGAACTTGTCATTTTCTTTTCAAATAATTAAAATAAAATCGAAAAAGACCGGGCTAAGGAAATGGAACAAGTTCAGTACAGAACCCGATGGCAAAATTTCAAATTTATCATAGAATTAGTTCGGACGTTTCTAACTCATACCTTTCATTCACAATTTCATCGCCAAAATGCGACCAAAACCTTAAAAGCTACCAAAGGGTCACTATTCTAAATCTATACAAAAAACACTTTAAGATAAGGGTATAGTGGCTTATGCTAGGAAATGAAACCATGTTACTGCATGTTTTTATATAGAAGAATGCATTAAAAGAAGTCTTGTCGTATCAGTTTGGTTCCCTGTATATTCTAATTTCTGATTTTTAATTAATTACAAATCTAAACTTTCATCTGCAATATCTGAAGTTTAGGTCGGATGCTACACAATTTAATTAAATTATAAAAAAAAAAAAAAGGTTATGTATAAAGTATATTCTTAACGTCTAGATGAAAAGTCCACCCATTAAACAAATATAATTTCATTAAAGTAGTACCTTTATTAACTTAGATGCAAGATTGTTGAGCACATAGCTGCAGCCTCTAAAACATAACTCATAGATCACTTTCGCCACAAAAATTAATGATCAAATTTACGTATAATCCATGGTCCATCAATATATATTAAGAGTACATATATATATATATATATATATATATATATATATATATTAACAAGATTAAGGTAGCTGTCTCCCTGCTTAAAAATATAATTAAAAAATAAAATAAAATAAGTAAAAATTTTAAAATTAACTCCTAAATTTAATTACAGCAATCAAATATTGATACTCAAAATAGCTTAAGACTAAATTTTGTAAAGTTCCTATCAAGAAATACTATGATATTTATTGTTTAAAATATTCTATTCTTAAGCAATCATCGTCCAATTTTTTTTTTTTTTTTTTTAACTTTCAAGTCATATTTTTATCTTTTACATTAAACATGTTGTTCAAATTTAGAAAAATGTATATCACACAGTGTCTCATATTACTCTGATGTACTAACTATGTAAGTTCATTCGAGAGATTTTTTAAATCACGAAATAAACGAATTAAACTGTTCAAAAAATTATTTTCCTATCGTTATAATATATAAACAATATTGTTCAACACATTATTTTTTTTTTATGATTATCGGATATCTAATCGATATATAAATTGAGGGAGAGGAGTGTACTAAGTTCTTCTAAAAACAAAACGCAGGATAAAATACGTGTTTTCAGGCAGACTTTCCAAAATAACACTAATGATTAAAAATAATTCCCGATTAAGTTTGAAATAAAGATTTATACATTGTAATGCATTACACACGAATATTTAAACTTCACTTTCAGAAAATTCCGTGTGACTCCCCAAAAGTTGGATGTAAAGAAATGTGTTTATTTACACAGTTTCAGCGATGTTTTTAAAGGATATGTTTAAGAAAAGGGCAATCAACTTCGCACTGATATCGGCCAATACATAGCATAAATACAATATATTTCCCTTAAAATGATATAATTAATTATTAAATATTATTTAAAAAGTTTAATTAAATAAGCACTAAAATTTTAAACAATGCGGTACTAATTTGTTGTAATCATGAAAATGTCATCCATAACTTAAGTTTATAGAAACAAAATTATTATTATTTATTTCCAAAAATCTTTATGAACTACAGAACAGGAAAAAAAATGTCATTTAAATTTTCTGCATTTTTCACTTAAAGATAAACTTTTTTTTCAGTTAATTATCAGGTCAGATATTTATCAAAAATACCTTGAAACAAATAGGCTTTTCATTACTGAAGTTAAAAATATTTTTCCAATAAGGAATTGATTTTTTTTTTTTTTTTTTTTTTTTTAACGGATAACAAATATATCCATTTCTTTTCTTTTTTTTTTTTAATTATTTTTCTTTTCTTTGTTTTTCTTTTACTGAATTCGCTTTAGATACATGATTAGAAAAAGAAAAAAATGAATTACTTTTTCGTTTTCTCCTTCTTTCCTCTCTCTCTCTCTCTCTTTTTTTTCTTCCTTTCTTAAGAATAGAAAATATTGTATATATATATATATATGAATTTTTTTTTTTCTTCTAGAAAAAACGATTTCTTTAAAACGATGTTGTTGAAGAATGGACTGAAAAATCACATCAAGTGTGATGTTTTAGCATATATATATATATATGTATGTATGCATACATTTTTATAAAACTTATAGATTATTTTAATAAATTTATTCCATAACATGACAGAGTTATTAATTTTAAGCACTCTTTTCATTTAATAAGCTTGAAAGACTCACATAATCGATAACTTCTCTCTGACGGATCTTTATCGAAATTAATAAAAACTGTGATAAAATCTCCTTTCAAAAAATAAA
>OZ005652.1:114036567-114051567 GCA_963930645.1 Salticus scenicus | reverse complement strand
ATAAGAATTTTTTAATTCGTAAATTGAAAAACAACAAAAATTCCTTTGGATTCTAAAAGGAAGGAATAAATGGTAATTCTGACTAATAAGCAGCTATATGGAGGAAATCACTAATGTTCAGTTTAAATTCGTCTCATTCTGACACTCTTTCCAATTAGCGGATACATAATAATAAATAAAGAATTATTTCATTTTTCAAATTTATTTTATTAAAATTGTAAGGTCTGAGCCCCGGCATCTGCTGCTTCAGACCCCATCTTATTGACTACTTAATTCTAGAATACAAACAGAGACTCTTGTATAAAATAAAACTAACATTTATTCAAATCTTGAATATTGGGTAGGGGAAATGAAAGAATCTCACTCAAATATTTAAATGGCTAAATTAAAGTAAATACGTTATTTATATGCTCACCACTGGTGGGTAAGATGACTGGGAGAAACTTGGGAGAAACTCTAGTGGAAATGAAGAATACCTCGGAGCTGATAAAACTAGCACTACCAACTAAATCAGTGGTACTCTAAGCTTTATAACCTCCCGTAGCGCACTATTCACTGCACTAACGATCCTCACAATATAAATAACTAGATTAATACGCAATAACTTAAACCTTCACTATAGCTCTAACACCAACAAACTTTCACTCCAATATATCGTTAAACACCTTTAAAAGAGAACACAGCCTTCACTTCGATTCTTCAGCTTACATCTCCAAAACTAATCGCATTCACTCATCCTTACCCAACCTGCGCGGATTCTACTTTTTTTTTTTTTTTTTTTTTTTGTTAGTTACACCATGGCGACCTAAAATCATCCCAACTCGATAGCTTGAATCCATTGCATTCGCCACTACGTTATCAATTGTACTGGCCCAGCTCACACATTTCTACTTACTACGTGTTTTTAAACTCTGGACAACATCTTACTTTCACAACTGGCAATATCCGTTTACCCTAAATCGACGCTACATCTTTCACAATCTTACTTTCAATACTTTTAAGCCATTTATAAAATTTTAAAAATTATTGCTACTTTTTTTTTTTTTTAATTACATTCTAATTTCATCTTTATCATATAAATATCCGCAGTATACCTTAATCATATTTAAATGATATTGAAAGATGTAAACGCTGTCAAATAATTAAAGAAATATTTAATATTATGATATATACATATCAATTTTTATTTTTTAGTATTCAATCGTAATATTTATCGTTTAAAAATAAAAAGTTAACCAAAGGAAATACTATTACGACTTACGTTTTACTAAACTAAGGATAAATATACTGAGGCGTAAGGTTTAAAATAGATACTGAACCAACACAAATATGTACCACCAGTGAGTAAGAGTTTCCACTCGCTACGCTCGCAGTTGTTCGAAGGCAGACAGCGCTCTTCGGCCTCTACATTCTGAATTATCCTTGGTTTTCACTGAAACTCATGTGAATGTGGGTGAATACCGTACAGAAATTACCCAGGACTAGATCATCATAGATTACAATCCGCTTTAACCCCTAGACTCACACCATTATAAACAATCATGCTTGAGTAGGATATCGATTACGTCCCGTGCTAACAAATCCATTCAGTTACATGATGCTACGATATTCAATGTATTACAGATCACTGAATAAAGATCAGTAAAATGTCGATCATTTTAATATTAAAATTATAATCTTTTTTGACTTTAAAATGTATAAAATATTTATATATCAGTGCCTGTATTCACATTTTCGTTTCAAGTTTTCTTAGTTCTACATACAAATGATAAATTTTAATGACATATTTGTCAACCACTTCAATTTTCTTATTGCAGAAATCCAAAAGTCTTAATGTGTATTCAACATTTATATCTCGCATATAGACATAAATTATTCTTTACATTTGGATTTTAGGCATATTTTAAAATGGTTTATATAAACCACATTTAAAATTTAAAATTTTATACGGATTTTTTTTTTTTCCATTATTTCTAAAACATAATACCTAACGTCTTGTAAATTATTAATTTTTAGCATTATACACATTTTCTTCTCTAAAACAATAATATTTAGAAACAAATACATGAAACTGATTGACTTTAAATATACAGAATTGCGATAAAAAATCAATTTAATTTAAAAAAGAGACTTACTAATAAATATTATTATTTTCTGAAAAATAACAACAGTATTAATGATAAACTAAAATGTAAAACAACTTGAAACTTAGAACTTGAATAACAGCGATATTTACTCAAAATAGTTCAGGTGGTTTAAAAATGAATAAAAATATTAACTTTTAGAGAAAAACAGTAGGAATAAGAATAAATATTTTAACCTTAAGAGTTTTGTGCATTAAAAATAAAATTCATCGATAGTTAGTGTATATGTCAGTAACTAACATTTCCCCCTATTAAATATCTATTTTTATTTTATTTTATTTTCATGTATTTTGTGTTTGTTACGAAACTTCATCTTATTAAAGTTTCAATAAAGCCCTACTCGATCACGGAAAAGAAAATATTTTTAAGTTATTTTTTACAGAAAATTTAACACAAAAGTTTATACTGAAAAAATAAATAAATAAATAAATAAAAATAAAATAAAAAATGTTGAAATAAATAAACTTTGAATGCATATCTTTTTTTATTATTATTATTTATATTTTTATATTGTTTTTTCATTTTATTCTTTATAGGGAAAAAAAAAAAAAAGAAAAAGAAAGAAAAAAACACGTTTCCTTTATCCGGAAAAAATAAAAAATAATAAAAAATAATAATCAATTTTTCCATGAAAACAGAAATATTTCATATGCGAAATTATTAAAAAAAAAATAATAATAATAAATAATAAATTCAAATATGTTGTTAGGTCATATATATATAATTATTAATGTTCATAGAAAATCCGTAAATTTTCTATTTCACAAATATAGGATATCATTATAAAAATTCGTATAGATTACTTTAATAAAGGTATTCAATAAACTGACATATTTACTAATTCATTTGTAATAAGCTGAAAAAAATTATTTAATCGATAAAATATGTCATGCATGTTTTTCTAATTCGAGAAAACAAACAACAATAATAATAATAACAACACCAACAACAACAATAATAATAATATATCAGTTTTTCCATGAAAACAGAGATATTTTATATGCGAAATTATAAAAAAATAAATAAACTAAATAAATAAATAATAAATTCATATTTTTTGTTAAGGAGTATTTTATTATTATTATTATTATTATTATTATTATTATTATTATTATTATTATTATTATTATTATTATTATTAATTATTTTAATGCTCATAGAAAATCCATAAATTTTCTATTACACAAATAAAGGATATCATTTTAAAAATTCGTATAAATTACTTTAATAAAGGTATTCAATAACCTGACATATTTATTAATTCATTTAATAAGTTGAAAAAAACAATTTTATCGATAAGTAATGGCATTCATGTTTTTTTTTTCCCCTGAAAAAATAAAATAAAATAAAATAATAAAATAAAATAATAATGATAATAATAATCAGTTTTTCCATGAAATCAAAGATCGCTAATCGTACTGTACAGTATAGAAAGCATTCTTTTGTGCATATGAATAACATATTTCAATTTCATTAAGATTTATGCAAAGTAATTAAATTTTGGTTTATAGAAATATCTTCACATAGAACGCAATGCTTAGGAATATTTTCGAGTGTCCCTGTATACAAACCAGTGATGGTGTTTACTCCATTTTCTATACAAAATATCCGATATAAAACTATAATAATGTATTTCAATTTTATTAATACAGTGAAACCTCTCAAGTTGGACACCCCTATAAGTTGGACACCCCTCTAAGTTGTACGCTTTTTCTCGGAACGGAATGTATCCATTAACATTATGTCTAACTCCTATAAGTTGGACACCTCTCTAAGTTGGACACTTTTCTTGGAACCGTAGGTGTCCAACTTAGAGAGGTTTTACTTATATGCATAAATTAAAAGTATTAAAATATGGTTTATAAAAATACCTCTCATAGAACACAATGCTTTGGAATACTTTCGGGTGTCCCTGTGCACAAGCTAGCAGAGGTATTCACTCCATTTTCAATAAGGAACATCCGAAAGTGAACTCAAATAACATATATCAGTTTCAAAAAATTCTATGAATATTCACGGGAGTTAGAGCGCAGACACACAGAAAGATGGATGGACAGACAGACAGATCGAAGTCATTAACACTTTTCAATCTTGCTGAAATTGTTAAAGAGCCGAAGTCATTAAATTTATCAACCATGATGGAAAGTGGTAAAAATAAAGCGCGAAAATTTCCCACGGTTTTGCTAGCCTTTTAGTTTTTTGCCTCTCTTAACGTGTTTTAATTTGCAGGTGACCCCTAAGAAATTTAACTATTAAATTTTTTAACAATACGAAATTATGTAAATTTGCATTAAATTCTTAAAACTGTTGATTTCTCGTGTTTGAACGATTTTAATTGCTATTTTAAAATAAAGGATCTTTTTTTAATTTTTTTCATCTCTTAGATAACCCCCTAAAGTGAGCTTGTTGTCGTCGAAAAATAGATGCCAAAATTGAAGAAAAAGTGGTGTAAGTCATCATTTTCAAATTGCAATAACTCGGCGAGATTTTGACTTAGAGAAATGATTTTTTTTATTATTTTGCTTGTTAGAGCGAGGGGAATAATTTTCTAAATATAAGTCACATGATAAGAGGGGCCGTATAAAAATTAAATTTCGTATTTAATATGTATACAGCCCCTTTGACAAAAAAATGCCATATCTGAAATCTACTCTTAATTTGCTCTAATTTTGTAATTGGATGTATGTTTCTATCTTTCTTAGTTTACGAGATAATTGCTGTAACATCTATTTTGAATCACCCGGTATAAAACTCTTCAGAAGCCTAATATGAATTGTTTAACACAGGTTTACATAACAGAACTCGTTATCTTACCTTTTAATGTGCAATCTGTATTAATAGTATTAAATTTCAGGGGAAGAGAAAGTCGTGTGAGCGACACACCAGATTATTTTTTACTTATCAAGTAAAAAGAAAATTACTTCGTCCATTTTGTTCCAAAATGGCGGATACAAATAATTAATGGATTGGAATAAATGTTGATTTAGGCTATGTATATATGCAGTTTTAAGCAAATCGGTTCATAAATAACTTTTTATGCGAATTTGAAATTTTCAAGTGGCCAGCCTTTGGAAACAAAAAGACAAGACAAGTAGGCAAACAATGTATAAAATGCACTTGTGAGATAAGTCTGCTGTACAAATTTGCATCGAATTAATTCAAAATCTCAAAAGGCATTGTGCTGAAAAATTAAGTGGCGGCCACTTGGAGGAAAAAAACGTAGCGAGTTGCTCAGAGAACTAATCGAAGATATTTGTAAGATAAGTCCACTCTCCAACTCTGGTACGAATAAATTCAATATTTGAAACGATAACACAATAACAAAGTCTTAAGTGGCAGCAACTTGGAAAAAAAAAAAAAAAAAAATGCAGGGAAAATTGCCCACCGAAATTAGATATATTTGAATAATAATTCCATTTTTAACATTGGTTTGAAATGATTAAGTATTTCAAAAGTTATCATGATAACAAATTTTCAATTGGCCACCACTTGGAAACAATATAACGGAGAAAGTTGCCCAGCAAACACATCTGAGATATTTGAAGCATGATTTCACTGTCTAACTTCCGTTTAAATTACTGCAAGGTTTCAAAAGTTATTGTTAGGACAAATTTTCAAGTGGCAGTCTAAGTGGCTACAACTTTGAAAGAAAATGGCGAAGCAACTTGCCCAGAGAAATCACCAAATATATTTTTATGATAAATTCACTGTCCAACTTTATTTAAACTAATTCAGTATTTCAAAAATTATCGTTATAAAAACTTCAAGTGGTACCGTGATTTTAAGTTGCCTCCACTTGGAAACTGAAAAGAAAACGAAAATTAAAATTTTCAAAAATTCACTAATTCAAATTTCTAAGTAAAAAACGAATTTTAGATACACAATTAGAAATAAATGTATATATTAAGACAAGATTGTTTAAATAATGACTAAGCATGTTTTTAATGAATGCATTTCATTTTATTTTGTTTATTTGTTTATTTATTTATTTACTTTTTACTGAATGAATAAGTAGGGAAAATTAAATCACTTTTTGATTACAGGAAATGGGATAGATTTAATATAATGAAATAGAATTAAATGATATATTTACATTATTATTATTATTATATTTATTCATTTATTTATTTTAGCAAAAGTGAAAATTAAATATTAATATTTGTTATGGAATGGTTGGTTGGTTGGTTTGTCGCACTAGTGCTGCGCAGAGGGGCAGTTGGCGTCAGTCTAGGACTCACCCCTAGAAGTGGTCCGGAGACATGTCATCGCAATTTTGATACTCCACGGAAGGGATGGCTCTCCCTCTTCGGTGATCGCCAGAGGTATAAATTTTGATGGAGGACATTGCGGTCACGACAGATTTTACGTGCACCAGCCACCATTAGTGTATACAACGGTCTTTACCGGCTCGAGTACCGAACCCGTAATCTTCCAATTACGAGGTCGGCGCTCTACTGATTGGGCTACGGCGGCCCTAGTTATAGAATAGGAAAATTTTGCCTTTATTTTAATTCTGCATTGGATGCACAGATCAAGAAGGATTGCTTTTTTTTTTTTTTTATGTTAGGTTAATATTATAAAAAGTCACTACTAACACCTGAAGAAAACAATGAGCGTTAAAAATAATTATTTTTGTTTTACATTCTGTTGCTTCTCAAATTAATACTGCTTTAAAACTATCATTTTTGTGCATGTAACGTGCTTTAAATGATAATATATATGATATATACATTTGTAGTGGTGAGTTTATTTTAATCTACGTTTTCTCTTGTTTTATTTCCAATGTGTGTTTCATCTGCGTGTTATATTTTACATGTGACTACTATTTAATAAATTTTGTGAGGCTTCTTCTTGTTTATTTGTGATTGTTTAGGGCTTAAAATTACAAATTTTTTTAAATGGTTTATTGGATTCTCATTTGTAGTAATGAGTTTTATTTTGATCTTTGCTTTTTCTTGTTTTATTTACAATGGGTGTTTCGGGCCTGAGAACAAAGAAATTCTTAACTTTTGCTTTCTTTGTGACAGAAAAAAATCCATTTTTTAGCATATTTGCATTCTATCAGGCCCTTGATAAAGTTAGAATGCAATTTATTTTTTTCTCATTCGAATTTCTTATAATTCATTTAGATTTTACTTTATTTGTTTTTTGGTTTGATAGGGTGGTCTTCGTTTTTCATCAGAATAATTGTTTGAATACTGAAATTAAATCATCTTTAAATTTCAAATGTTTGCACTGATAATATTATATTACTACTGAACGTTCTGTTTCTCTCTCCCCCTCTCTTTCTCTCTCTGTATATATATATATATATATATATATTTTTTTTTTTTTTTTTCCCTGTTAATTCTAAGTTATTTTAAACATTCTAAGTAATTTCTTATTATTTGTGTGTCATTTGCATGTAATTGAATACATCTACGCATTTAGTTTTTTTTAACTTAATTACAGTATCTGTTACAATAAAAATAATCTGGCTAATAAAAAGACTCATACGACTTTATCTTACTCTGAAATTTAACACTAAAAGTACAGATTGGATATTAAGGTTAAAATAACGAGTACAGTTATGCAAACCTATGTTAAAGAATTCAAGTTAGGCTTCGGAAGAATTTTATGTGATAATTAGTTCTGTGTGAGGGGGGCTACCACCCCCTCAACCCCCCGTTTCATTAATGAACCTACATTTATATAGAATTTAAATATGTTATTAAAATTAAAAGTTTACATAAAATTATACAGACAATTTTCACACGCAACGTTCATTGTAACTTATCTATCTTGATCAACATTTGCAGCAACAAACTTATATTAACTTCAAAATACAACAATTGGATCTCCTAAAATTATTCGTTTTAAAGTTACGCTAAGAGGCACAGACAAAGATCAAACGTTAAAAATCTTAACTACGGTAATCATGAAACCTCAAAACATGTAAATATACAAAAAGCAAGTGATGGATATTTAGCTAAAAACATACATTATTTACCATATCACTATGAAGAATTTATTTAAATTCCCGAACAGCTTTCCTATAAATGGTAAAATATTATTAGTAAAGCACATCCACTAACGACAAATAACTAGTGTGTTGTGGCCACCACATAACTTTCTTCTATATTTTCCTATACAAATTGACTCAGTAAAAAAACTTTATTAAAATTATTATTTAAAAAATTATCTGCGATGATATTGCAGACGATTACCATATTAGATAAGTAGTATAACACTAAATATAAAAAAAAAGTTTAATTTATTCTCAATACTGCATAATAATAATAATAATAATAATAAAAGTTAAAATCTAAAAGAATCGATAAATTTATTTTACATTATCGCATATCGATGGTTCAACCATTCGTATTAAAGGTATTGGCGAGCTCTTTTGAAAGATACACATCATGAAATTTTACTCCCCTTCAGAGGGGACTTCCCGCCCCAGGGGGGGGGAGGCGAGGCTCCTATATAAACAATTTTTTTCTAGTTGACTATCTATAACAATATATATATATTCGTTTCATTTGGTTTAGTGCAGTCTATATACGTTAAACTCTACTTACTTGCAGTTTCCTCCCATAGACGTAATGTATATGAATACTTTTGAGTGTCCCTGTACATTAATCATTTGCTTCATCTCAAAGAAAAGCTTAGTGTAGCATCCCTATGCGATACACATTTAGAATAGCGAATTTGGAATTTCTGCTACTATTTGTTCTTGAGATAACTGATAACAGACACACAGACAGACCATTCACTAAAAACACGATTTTCGTATTCAGAGCACCTCAGAACATGTAAATATAACAAAAACTCACTTCCGAAAATTTGACCTAAAACAATAATTTCTCTACCGTATACTGTAAAAAAAAAATTGTAAAATCACGGTATTTCACCGTATAATTTTAGGGGAAATGACCGTTTTACTACCTAAACGGTCATAATCCGTAAATTAATGTTTTGGAAGCATAATGTAGGAAATAACCTTATAATTTTACGGGAAATGACCGTTTTGCTAGCTAAAGGGTCGTAGCCCGAAAATTGATGTTTCGAAAGTATAATTTATTTTAAACTTTTACGAGAAAAAGCCGTTAATCTGCGCAAATTGCTCTTATCTTTCACCAAACCATTTTCTTATGAGAAAATCTCTTCAAATGCTATTATTTCAGTGACATCAAGAGAGAATTCCATTTTCTTCCATTTTCAAACTGAAACTATGATTGTTATTTATACTAATTGGATGTGTTTAATTGTGCACGCATGACGCATAGAAACATCCATTGGTTTTAATAAGCTATTGTTTTCCTAATTTAATTCAAAAAACTTCCATCTGACTAAAACTGAGTAATTGACATTGATGAGATTGATTTTCTTTTTCTATTAACACGAAAACATTAAAAAAGAAAGCTAAAATGGTTTTTTGGTTTGAAGCCAGATTTCTAAAACACAAACTACAAACTAATAATTGTTTTATCCACTAAACGCATTTTTTTTATTTTTTTTTTTTTTTTTTTTTTTTTTTTTTTTTTTTAAGCATACAGCATTCTAATTGATCCTAACCCTTTAGTTAAGCCTTAGAAAACGGAAAATTTTAATGTTGTTTCCACAATGCAATTTTTACAATATGCTAAAATAAAGTTTATTTCAATATGAAATGAATATATAATTAACCATTTAAAGGTAAGTCTTATGATTATTATGTATGATCTTCACTGTTAAAAAACAAAGCTGTTATATCTGAATATGACCATCAGATATTTACATTACATCATATATAGCAGGTTCTGCTCTCGAAATACTTCAATCCTTTCTCCATTCAATGGATATGGATTTTGGGAATAAGGCCGATTGACTGTTATAGTTTCTAGGCCATAAGGGGAGTGCCCTCCATAGGGCCCGTATCTACTAGGGCCCGTATCTATCCTAGCCCGTATTTACTAAAGTTTCGAAGAAAACCACGGAAAAGAATTGTTTAAGAATTTCGTGGAACTTCTGCCTTTCCTCTGAAATATAAAGATTGCAACTTTAATGATATTCAGTAACTCTCTATACAAATTTTCCTATCTATAAAATAGAAAAATGATTTCACTTTTAAAATAAATACGCAATATTAAATTCATATATTCAATACATTACAAAATAAATAAAAATAAATATAAAAATAAATAAATAAATAAATAAAGTAATTTTAACAAGCTTTCTGTTACCCACATATATGGAATAGAAAGTATTGCTTTGGGATCAAATTTTCGAAAACGAGTTTTTGTTATATTTACACGTTTTCACATCTTCTGAATCATCCGAGAAAATCGTATTGAAATTCAGGGTAAGAGAAAGTCATGTGGGTTCCCCACTACATTATTTATCATGTATAATTTTGAACTATAGTAATTAAAATAAACTTAAAGGATATTTGAAAATTTTGTTTTATCTTGTAGAATACGAGTATATATTTATATAAATTTCAACTTATAAAAAAATAAATAAATAAATAAATAAACTTTTTAATTTACAAAAAAAACTAATTAACCGCTATCTTAAAGGCATATTCATTACGTTTCAAAATGTCTGCTTCCTTCATAAAGAGTTGAAAATTATTTGACATTTAAATATGAAGATGAAAAGTTTTATTTTATGGAAGAAACATGATTTGAAGTTTGGAGGATTTAAATAAGTTTCTAAGTTACGTGTTATATAAGAATCTTCTCACGACTAAATTATATTTAATGAATGTCTGGAAACGAATGCGTAGGGTACATTATTTAAAGATGACTTTTTTTTTTTTTTTTCATAAATTGGATGTATATTTTAAGTAACGCAAAAATTTCGTCTTTGTACTTAATGAAACATAATCAAAAGTAACATCAAATAAACAAGAACGTCGTAAAAACTGAAAAAATGAGACGAAAGAAAAAAATAAAATAAAAAAATGAATTAATGTTTAGGAAGGCAAACATGTTAAATTACAAGATAGATGAAAGGATTCAGATATTATTCATTCAAGGAAAACACGTCATTAATAAAATTCGTTAGGTTTTAAACGATTTCATTTACAAATAATTCAGTATTTTAGGAAGACAAGATATGATAAAATGTATCAAAATCGAAGAAATAAAAAAATATATGGATAGTTAATATAAAATATACTAAACTATACAATATTTTTAAATTAATATAATTCTACAGATATGGGAATAATTAGTTATTATAATGCTGCTTGCGAACTTGTTTTCATTGAACAAACTCCTCTTAAATTTAGTCGCGTGGCAAAACTTCATGAATATTTAAAGTTTTAAACTTTTTACTTTCTCTTACCCTTACACTGTAAAAAATGCTGCAGTAAAATTACAGGCAAAGCCCGGCAGCAGATATTCCGGTCAACGCCCGTAAAAATACATTTAGACGACGAATGATATATCGCCAGTAATTTTACGTTGCGATGAAACATACAACCAACCTGCAAAAAAAGTAGCATTGACCGTAAAATTAAAAGTTAAAGTTTGAGTTTCTCGAATGCTTTAAAAAAGTTTCTTGCAACTATTACACATGCGTGCAGGGAGAAACCCACAACACTAAAAAACTTATTTATTTTTTTTACACGCGAAAGCTAATTTATTAATTTTCATGCGAAGCAAACCGTCTAGGGTAGCCCGGGATTCGAACTCACAATGACCTGTGTCAGAGGCCAGTGCTTTGTCAAACCGCGTCGTTGGTATAACAGACACTTCTCTTTACAAAAACAGATAAAGTCAACATCAGAACTGACTAGTTGATAAATCTTAACATACGCATCAAAAGATTTCTGAAATTTTTTTTAAACAGATTTACAGCACAATGTGAAGTAACACATCTTCAAACTATGCATAAAAATTATTTTATTTTAAGACTATTTTAAAATCTAAATTTGCTAATTTTGACAAAATAGAAGTCAGTCAATTCTCATATTGAAAAAAGCAGATGCTTTTTTTTTTTTTTTTTTTTCCCTGTAAAGTCTACGTTTCTGAATTTTGTGAAGGAAAATCTAACTATGTTTCGAATGCCACGACCCTTTAGCTAGCAAAACGGTCATTTCCCGTAAAATTATACGGTTATTTCCTAAATTATGCTTCCAAAACATTAATTTACGGATTATGACCGTTTAGGTAGCAAAACGGTCATTTCCCCTAAAATTATACGGTGAAATACCGTGATTTTACAAATTTTTTTTACAGTGTACGGTAGAGAATGTATTGTTTTAGGTCAAATTTTCGGAAGTGAGTTTTTGTTATATTTACATGTTCTGAGGTGCTCTGAATACGAAAATCGTGTTTTTAGTGAATGGTCTGTCTGTGTGTCTGTTATCAGTTATCTCAAGAACAAATAGTAGCAGAAATTCCAAACTCGCTATTCTAAATGTGTATCACATAGGGATGCTACACTAAGCTTTTCTTTGAGATGAAGCAAATGGTTAATGTACAGGGACACTCAAAAGTATTCAAATATATTATGGGAGGAAATTGCAAGTAAGTAGAGTTTAACGTATATAGACTGCACTAAACCAAATGAAACGAACATATATGGCTGAATATCACATAAGTGTGCATTTTGGATTTTTTTAAACTTTTTTTTCAAACTTTGTATTTTAATTTGAATTTTTGAAAATAAGTCCGTAAGTGCATCTTAAATAAATTCTGAGTTTGACAGAGATCGAACATAATTTTTTAAAATTTTATTGAAATTTTTCAATAAAAATTTATAATTTTAATTATCTTATAAAATCAAAATTACCATTTAAATTTTTTTTTTTGTGGTTCAGATTCATTAAAAAATACAAGACTTAGGCTTTTCTAAAAAGTTCTTCCCATTTTAAAAAATAAAATAAAATAAAAAACCCAAAAACTTTAAATTTAATAAAATAAATAAATAAATAAATAAATTTAAATTTATTTTTTTATAAACATAAATTATATCAATGGGAAATATCATAGACTGCATACCTCTTGACTATAAACTGGAAATAATTAGTTTACTTGCATTAAATTTTTAATTATAGCATTTAAAGATGTCAAAAAATGATGTCACTGAAATGACTGGTTTGTCACTGAAATGACAATGTTTGTCACTGAAACGACTGTTTGTCACTGAAATGACAATATTTGTCAAAATGACTATTTTTCACTGAAATAACATTGTTTGTCAATGCAATAGGACCATATAATATTAAAAATGGAACATATTAGAACAATAGAGAAAAGATTGTGAAGGGAAAAGAAAGAGCAATAGTGAGAATATCAAGCAATTTTATTGTATTAAAATCCTTATAGTTACAAGTTTAATGATTAACTGAATTAAATTCAGAAAAAGCATTTTGAACATTATTAAAATCTTCATCCTGAGGTTTAAAATATCTATTTGAAGCAGGTTCAGGAGAATTCCTAATTTTGCACAGAATATGTGGCACTTGAATTTCATGGACATCCTCTTTGTCAAGCCATGCAAATTATTTTTTCTGCATCTTGCCATAAATAACACAAGTAAAATATTTTGAGTAACATTCTCAATGACACCTTAAAGGGGGCAAAAAAAAAAAAAAATAAATAAATAAATAAATAAATAAAATTAAATAAATAAATAAAAGTTTGCTTTTTCAATTGTATCTTAATATTAATGTCGTATGTATTTTTTTTTTATATTTACCTGGATACCGGAAAGTACTTTAAATATTTAAATATAAAGCTTATCCTACACCAACAAATCTTTTAATTCAAAATAAAAAATTATTTAAATCCAGGGCTTACAAAATAGTAAATCTCCAACAAATGTCATTTTCGTGACGTCACAAAAATGACCGTCACGAAAATGACGAATCGTCAATAATTCGTTCTGTACTGAAAAGCATGCTTTCACTAAGCTGATATCGTCACATTTTCTTCTTCTGGTCGTCATTCTATATTAAAATAAAACTTTGTTCTAAATTTTATAATAATATTTTTTTTTATTTTTTATGCATCTCGAAAATGACAAGCAATAAATGTACGCACAGCATGTAAACAATAAAAATAATGTTAACTCTTACCTGTTTTCAATTTTCTTGAGATTTTTTTTTCCCCACATATCGTCAATGTTGATTTCTGATCTTAAACTTTAAAAAAAGTGAATGGTGGCACCATCCCTTGATAATATATGAAGTTATTTTCATGTGTCACGAAAATGACGTGAAGACTTGCATACAAGCATTTTAATTACACATGCATGAAAATTAACGTAATTAAAAAGAAAAAAAAAATTCCTTTGAAAACAAATAGTTTTTTTTACAAGAATTAACAATTATTATAATTATCATTTTATTTTTTTTAGTAAAAAACATACTTTGTATGTAAACATTTGGTCTTGGAGACAGTCACGAAAATGACGGTTATAAGGTTTAAAATTTTCTAAAAAATACTGAAATTGCTATAAACTCACATTTTATGATTTGATGCTTTTTTAAAAAGGTACTTCTAAATAATAATAATAAAATTTTACAATTTATTTGCTTAAAATTAATAATAAAGACCTGAAACACTAAAATGCACATTTATGTGATATTCAGCCATATATATATATATATTGTTATAGATATTCAACTGGAAAAAAAAAAAAAAAAAAAATGTTTATGTAGGAGCCTAGCCTCCCCACCCCCCTGGCGGGAGAGTCCCCCCTCGAGGGGAGTAAATTGTCATGATTGGTATCTTTCAAAAGAGCTTGTCAATACCTTTAAAACGAATGGTTGAACCATCGATCTTCGATAATTTAAAATGATGTTATGAATTTTTCTTTCATTTTTATAATTTTTTTTTTAATGTAATATTGAGAATAAATTCAACCTTATATATATATA